>JBBPTJ010000669.1:0-11468 GCA_038094035.1 Pulveroboletus aff. ridleyi
CCTCACTTGCTTCTCATTTTGAGTCACTTGTGTTGTTCCTGATAGTTGTCATCTCTAACACTCTCACCCATTTCTTCTTCAACATCTTCAAGTGAATCTAGCCATGATTCACTTTCTGTGAAGCTTCTTGCAGCTGTCCCTGGCACATGATCAATAATCCCCCAATGATTGCTGATGGGAACTAAACCAACAATGCACTTCAAGCTTTGAACATCCATTATGATCAAGGCCTTTGCCAATTGTTATGAACCGTGTTGTAGGAGCCTGCAGCCTCCTATGATTGTAGGTCCTACTTTTCAGCTCGTCCATACATCCATCAAGCATCCTAGTCATGTCCCAAGTCCATCTGTACCATCTCAAGGTTAGTCTGCTTTGTTTCTTGTTCATCTGTTTATCCAATTTGTTCATCCAGTCCTGGGTTCCTATGTATCCGTTTCATCCGGTCTGGTTCCATCTACCGGATTACATATTTATATCTATCGCTTGTCCATTCTATCTCTTGTTTAACTTTTTACTATGATGTTTTGCTTTTCTTGCCATCTTGCTACTTAGATTTGAGCATCCCTTCATAGGGCCTCAGTCGTTATCATAGATACAAAGTCTAGGGAAATGCCCAGACTATAAAAGTCTTGTATTGAGATCTTGAATCTCATCAGTTTTGCACCCACTGGTCATCTCTCTATCGTCAGAAGTCCCTCTCCTCATCATTGAGATTGTCCTTGACACTGTTTTTCTTTGTCATCGTCAGTATCTGGATCCTTGTCCTTGACCCCTTGTTTGTATCTGGCCCTCGTCCTTGGCTGGGTTTTTCCCCTATCATCGTCAATCTCACTCAGCTTCGTCAATTTCACTTATCCTCATCAATTTCTGCTTGTCTTTGTCAATTTCTGCTTGTCTTTGTCAATTTCTGCTTGTCTTTGTCAATTTCTGCTTGTCTTTGTCAGTTCCTCTTCGTCTTTGTCAGTTCCATTCATCTTTGACTCCTATTGCTCTCGATCTGGTCCCATCCATGACCACATCTGTGCACACCCAGTCCTCACTATCGACCAGATTATTAGTTTCCTGTCCAGAACATTGTCCAGAACATTCTCTTCTCACTCTAGTGCACTGAGGTCGGTTGTAGTTGTTTGTCCCTGATACTAACCCTCCACAGGACCCCTTGGGACAAGGAAACTCAACCCCCTACCTACTACACCCCACACTCACTAACCATCTTTCAGTGTGCAACTAACTTTATTCTCACATTCCTTTTCACATTTCTTACCTTCCCTCACACTCCTTACATCATGTGACCTCCCACAAGGCTGATCACATGACCAGTCACATGATACATCCAGATCCTCGATGTCATCGATGATATCATAGCCTCTAGGGTTACACATTGACAACCCTTAGACTACCTTAACTCTTATCTCCATTGGATCTCCATGGCAATCCTGCCACCTCCTAGATCTCCTGATCCAATCTAATTCCCTCCCTTGTATCACATTCTATTTATCTAGATTCCCATCTCCACGGATCTCAGATCCAGATCTCAGGGTTTACCTCACAGTGGCCTTGCCATCTTCATCTCTGTCCACACTTCCATTCTCTACCCACGGTCATTACTGTTGAAAGATAGATAGTGGGTGTGGGGTGTAGTAGGTAGGGGGTTGAGTTTCCTTGTCCCAAGGGGTCCTGTGGAGGGTTAGTGCCAGGGACAGACAACTACAACCGACCTCAGTGCACTAGAGCGAGAAGAGAATGTTCCGGACAATGTTCCAGACAAGAAACTAATAATCCAGTCAATAGTGAGGACCAGGTGTGCACGGATGGGACCAGATTGAGAGCAATAGGAGTCAAAGATGAATGGAACTGATGAAGACGAAGAGGAACTGATGAAAACAAGCAGAAATTGATGAGGATGAGTGAAATTGATGAAGCTGAGTGAGATTGACAATGATAGGGGAAAAACCCGGCCAAGGATGAGGGCTGGATATGAACGAGGGGTCAAGGACGAGGACCTGGATACTGATGATGATGATGAAAAATGGTGTCAAGGACAATCTCAACGACAAGGGGAGGGACTTCCGATGATAGAGAGATGACCAGTGGGTGCAAAACTGATGAGATTCAAGATCTTGATACAAGACTTTTTGTCAGAACCACGATTTCTTCAACACCTATTACGATACTTCATGCCTCTATTCTAACCCCATTTCCTTAATTCACCACTTACCTTAGCATTTCCTTCACTATTTCACTAATTCGGGTCTAGGCTACCCTCATTTGCATTACTCCATCCCATCTATGTCAAGTCTAGCCTATTAACACGACCTCTGACATCATTTCATATTTATGACGTCACGCTACGTCATTTCATTCTATTTATCATCCGCTTACAAACCGGCTTATTTATATTTCACACCCGATCGTAGACCGATCACATTAACCTATTTATATCCATAGATCGTTGATCTGTTACCAACCCCGGGTCAAGGGCTTCGCTCAGATCTTAACCAGATCTCGATCGTTGCTTAGGGCTTAGCAGGCATTAGGGTTAGCATTACCTATATAAGTAGTACATATCCTGTAATTAGCCTTCGTTCTTGGAATTCTCATCGCTAAAGGTTCATTCTCTGTGTGTGTGCCATTGCCGCATCTTAGTCTGTTCCGTGGTTTCAGCCTCACTTACTTCTCACTTTGAGTTGTTTGTGTTGTTCCTGATACTTTTATAGTCCGGGCATTTCCCTGGACTTTGTATCTATGGTAACGCACGAGGCCCTATGAAGGGATGCTCGAATCTAGGTAGCAAGACAACAAGAAACGCAAGATATTGTAGCCAAATGTCAACAAAGTGAAATGTACAACAAAACTGACGAGATATATATATATATGTATATAAATAGGCAATCCAGTAGATGGATCCAGACTGGATGAACAAATTGGATAATTGGATAAACAAGATATGGAATGGACTGACCTTGAGATGGTACAGATGGACGTGAGACACAGCTAGGAGGCTTGATGGACACATGGAAGAGCTCAAAAGTAGGCCCTACAACCGTAGGAGGCCACAGGCTCCTACACCATCTTATCATATGTAGCATAGCCTTATCTATCATTACCATGTATAGTAGTGTACTGCTTGGTCTGTGCACAGACCTTGCCAATATATATAAGGTGGTGGTCCCAGCTGGCTAAACCCCAGCTTTGACCACTTGTCTAGTTCACTGCTCTTGGGCCCCTGGGACTTGGGTTAAAACCTTGTCCGCTATGGGTACTCCCTCGATGTGGCTCACTGGCACTTGTAGCTCCCCTGCCAGGGTTACAGGCTTTCCTTCTTTGCTGGCTAGCCTCATTATTGGCTGTTTGGTTTGGTTTTCTTCTGGCCGAAGGGTGTCTCCGTCCCCTTCCGATGACTGCTTGACGCAGTCATAACACCAATGACATATATGTATTCTTGAATGTAGCCTTCATAACTTCCATAGTAACCCATGGTGTAACAAGTGTGAAAGCAAGTGTCTTCCCACTAAGTGTGCCAAAAAACCAATCTGTTGATAGAGTGACAATGAAAAATTTCTCCAATTCACCATAACTAGTTTGGTGAACTAAGTTGCTGTTCTGTCCCTCCAGAACCACCTTGTACTACATATATCTTTTGCTTTAATTATCATTTTCTTTACAGTCTTTAAGGGGTGCAAGCACAAGCTGGTGGGAGATCTTCAGAAATTCCTTGTGTGTTCATATAGGGAGGTTTGATCTGCTCCAAGTTTGACCATTGGAGTGTCTCCTAGGGGGCTAAAGTATGACATAATGTGTCTTTCCAGTTCCTAAAACAGCCCATATCTTGCACAATCAACATGGAAAAATGGAATTGAGACCCTTGATATTGAGGAACTTCTGTGTTGCAAGGATATCTCCTAGCTTGAAGATGATGTACAAGTGTAGGCTGAAAGAGCTTTCACTGATCACATCAAAGGTCTTTACTCCATAAGCAAGTTCCACAAGTTTATTGTTAAGAGGTGCTAGAAAGGAGGCAATATCCTTTGGTTGACATGGGCCAGAAATGATCCCAACACACAGAAGATGCTGATGGTGAGTATGTTGATCAGAAGGGATGTTATAATTCAGCAATAAGATTGGGGTTGCACTTGGTCCCTTTTGCTGACCTTTGAATAGAAAATAGCTGTCTGTAGAGAGTGCAAGGGCAATGTTGCAGGGATCTGAGAAGTACTGGTAATGTAGTTTCACCCTGTCAACAACAACATGCTCCCCACAAAGCTTGTTGTAATGTTCAGCATCAAAGATGTCATGAATCACATCACCCACTCTCTTGAAGATAGCATGGTAATCTATCAAATTGATCATTCTCTTACTTTGAAAGAAGCCTTGAAGATGTGGAATATGTACTTCACACCTCAGTCCTGACTATCATCAGACTGAGGTGAGACCTTAGTATCTATATATGTCCTTTACTGCTACTCATCACCTGTAGACCATTCTACACTTTTGGATCCCTTAGATCCCTCAGATTCTCCTCAGGAGTTCTGGGTGGCTGTTGGCTGCCTGTTAAGGGGTTCTTCCCTTGTCTGGGTGATCTGGTTACTATTGACTTTGCTTGGCTGTGAGTCACTATGTGACTCATTGTGAATACATGTTATTACACTTCAAAAAATTGTAAGGTGATGTAATGGATGCTTTGCACCCAGTCCTTACCCCTTACTCATATGGGTAAAGTAAACCATATATTTATTCATGATATGAGTATATAGAAATAAAAATGAGAATAGACCTGTCACCAGGATGGACCCTCCTTTTTCTATCTACAGCACATGTGATTATATTATATCTGACAAGATATCACCCATCTTGGAAAATGATCTGGCCACCTGGAACTCCAGATAAATATCCCAGATAGTTCCTCTCACACTAGATTCCAGATACATATACAACTCTGGAATGCAAGTAGAATGTTACTTACATATGGTAAGACCTCAGGGTCATCTTCTGTTCTTTGCATTTCCTTTGTTAGCCTTTTTGCTCCCATATTCGAATTGAGATACAAGCACTTCTTATCCCACACTATATAAAATTTCATTTCCATATGTACATAGTGCTTCAATTTTTTTCGCCCATCTAGCAACAGCTGAAGTAAGTCCCTTCACACTTGACATTATTTCACTTCTAATGTAATGTAGCTCTGGATTACTCTAGACCTATGTACTAGCTGTGCCTTTCTGGACTTCAGAAATTTTGTCAATATTACATATGCTTATAAGTGGGCTACTTGTCATATCTGTTCCGAACTCTATCCTCCGAACCCCCCATCCCTTCTCTGGTACTCCATAACCCAGACTTCATGCCCCCATACCCGGACTTCATTCCTTCCTCTCAGACTTCCGTAGTTACCATATTTAATATTCCCCTTGTCCTTCCTCGACCCTTCATTCTTACCTTAGACCCTTTTCCACACCATATGCCTCCCCTTACGTATGTTCTCTGTTTCCACATGCTTTCCTTTTACCCGACGTACCTTACCACATGCTCCTCCATTCTTCCGTCTGAGCTCTGATCAGACTTTCATATATAAAACCTCTGTACTCTGTCCTTATACCTTAGTACAAATATTGAACTAGTCACCTCCTGTCTCTTGTCCGACTCCCTTCTCTTCTACTCTCTACTCCCCTCCTATGAAATATGAGGACAGAGCCTAGGCAAGGGCATGACACATAAGTCCTGCACCAACGTCCTCCTAGGTACCCCCTTGCCGCTCCGAACTCCGTTCGTCCCCTCACAAATTTCATATACTAACTCTTGGACCTCTGATCAGACTTGAGCCCAGAGGACCCAGACTTGACATTACTACTGTTAGAATTTCTTAATTCAGGATGTGGCAGTACATTTAGTGCTTATTTAATCATCCCTACTTAGAATACCTTAGTTCTACCTTAGTGATTAGCTACTAAGCTCACTACAGAGCCAAGCAACCATTTCAAAAACTACCCCATTTATTACCTAGGGGGGGCCACTGCCCCTGATATTGGGTTAAAACCTTGTCCACCATAGGCACTCCTTTGAGAGGAAGCCAACACTTGTAGCTCCCCTGCCTACATCAGGAAAATAGAGTGCTCCTTATTTACACTTACTCATACTTGTCATCCTTATCACACCAGAACTAAGGCTAAAAAGTGAGATAAGTAATTAAAGTGTGCACAAGTGCACATTGCCGAGATTTTGCATAAGCTGGACAAGGGAAAACTTTCATTTAAGCACCAATTAGGGTAATGATCATAACAAGCATGTTGAGGTTGGAAAAAACACAATAAGCACACCAAGGAAATGAATGACGACTTCTATGTATCTACATATGGGACCAGCAACCTAAAGGACATTGCGTGGCACAAGGTAACCTGTGATGAGATGATGGTGGGAGGTCAATAAAATAAAACATGACCTGCTGTGGGCATACCCAAAGGAGGGGGATTCATTGATGAAACTCTCCTAGATGGCAGGGGATGCTGTCAAACAGAAGGGCAAGACTCATAGCAAAAGCAACTTTCGAAGGGGGCTGGAGAGATGAGAGAGATCAGTATAATAAAATACAGCTTGTTGTGAATGTACCCAAAGAGAGGATGTGAACAGAAGGACAAGATTCATAGCAAGAGCAATGTTTGAAGGGGGGTGTGGGCAGGGAGGCAGGTTTTGCCCTGTAGTGAATGTACCTGAAGAGGGCATGCCATTGAACAGAAGGACAAGATTCATAGCAGGAGCAACATTTGAAGAGGGGTGCAGGGAGGGAGGGAGGGAGGTTTTGCTTTGAGGTACCATAGCGATGAAAGGGATGGGAGGCAGGGAACCAGGCCTAGCTTGCAAGTTCAAACGCATGGTGATCAACGTACTTGTTGACATAGAAGGTATGGAACGAGTTGTAGCAATTATGAGGCTTGACATCAGACAGGATGGCAGTGGCACCATATATGGGTATCAAATGTGCTGCACAATAAATAGATTCGATGTGAATGACCACATGATTGGGAGAACGGTTCAGGAGAATGCTGGGCTGAACCATCCACATGCCTGTCTTTTTGTCAGCAGAATCACTGAGTTTGTCAAACCATTGTATAACTGCGCACGGGAAGTATTTCCCATTCCAGTTTGTGAACAAGAAGAATGATAATACACATGCAATGTCGAAGGCATGCATTCCAGATGTGTTGGGATTGGTAGTGATGAAAACACAGTCATGGCGAGCACCTTCTTTTCTCCACAGGGGCATGGATCGAATAATTTCAGTTTGCATACCACCAATATCGCTAAGATCACTTGGGGCATAGAATCTTGAACATGCTGAGTTGTACACAGCTATCCATCCATTGAACTGTGGGTACTGAGAAAGTGGGATCTCAGAAGCATTGCGTGGATCATCGGGGTAACATTGGTCAAACAAGAAACAGCATGTGAGTTCATACAAATTGGGAATATTGAGCTCATCTGCAAGTGCAGGCAGTGTGCAAGCATGGCACCACTCTGAAAGGTTTTGTTAGCTATGACAGCACTAGCATAGTATGATTTAAAGTTAAACTAACATGGAGATCGCGCCAGAGTCACTTGAACCAACAAATTCATGGCGCCATCATCAGCCATGGCCTGATCATTATCACCTTGTGTACTTGCCCCTTGCTGTACCTGAGGAAAATCTGACGCTGGATCGTCATGTGTGTCATGCTTGGGACCAGTATTTGTGGATGACATTGATTGTGCTAGGCAAAGAACTTGAGTTTGCACTACAAAAAAAAAGACTATTCTCAAAAAAAAAAAACTGACCAACCAAACTGATGGCAACTGAAAGACAGCTTTGATTGAGCATTCCTCAACTTTCAAAGTCAATGTGCGAAGCAGCAAGCTTGTCAAGACACTGGTTGATCAGCAACATCTGACTGAGTGCCTCATATTTACTTGATTGTCACCAGAGCTCTTTGACAGCTTTGATGTGTTTGCATTTGGTGAGGGAAGAGCATAGGCCATTGGGCACCTCCCAGAGGCAGATAAGAGCAGGATAATGTTTCATTGAATGTTGATGAGGTAGTGAAAATGTGGTAACAACAGAAACATCACCAGAGATGAAAACTTGACGGAAATTGTGGAAACAGCAGATTGCCACTTCAACCTCCTGAAGCACTGTCTCAGTTATGACATGGCAATGAACAAGATAACAGAATTCTAGAAAGGCACGAAATGTGCACATGACATCTGCAGGTACAAAACTCTCAATGGCGGCAATATAGACCTATGATATGAGTATGAAATGATGAACACAATAAGAATAGAACCGAGGCAGTACTCACTTTTATTAGGGCCTTTGAATCATTGCCTGTCCATTGTTTAAATCCTTGCCCTTGGGAAAACTGCCGTAAACCAGTGAATGGCACAACCACAGTGATACAATGATCAATCTCATTCAAGATGCCCTCAGCTACTCTTTTTGGGTGCTTCGCAGTTATGTACATCATTACCCAATCCACCAAGTGGTCCTTGAAGCAACCCTTGATGAGTTGATGGAGGATGTCCAGGGCGATTAGTTAGTGTATATCTGCTTGAGGGAAATCATTTGTGAAGGGCTTACATTATGGGTTAATATCAAATCAAATAATGTAGTTAGAAACATACCACTAAATCTCCAACTACACCATACTCGTCCCACATAACATCAGGTGTACTCTCTTGAAATAGTGCTTCATTGAATGTGCATGTTCGATCAAGTGCATCAGCATCCAAATTCTCATGGCGGGCTTGACATCTATCAACAAATGATAAGACAACTAATAAAGGAAAGAACAAAAGAAACCCACTGTGCACACCAACCACAAACAATACAGGCCAAGAGGACTTGTTCCTCATAGTCCACAATTGTCAGAACCACGATTTCTTCAACATCTATTACGATACTTCACGTCTCTATTCTAACCCCATTTCCTTAATTCACCGCTTACTTTAGCATTCCCTTCATCATTTCACTAATTCGGGTCTAGGCTACCCTCATTTGCATCACTCCATTCCATCTACGTCAAGGTCTAGCCTATTGACACAACCCTTGACATCATTCCATATCTATGACGTCACGCTACATCATTCCATTCTATTTATCATCCGCTTACTTATATTTCATATCTGATCATAGACTGATCACATTAACCTATTTATATCCATAGATCATTGATCCGTTACCAATCCCGGGTCAAGGGCTTCGCTCGGATCTTAACCAGATCTCGATCGTTGCTTAGGGCTTAACAGGCATTAGGGTTAGCATTACCTATATAAGTAGTACATATCCTGTAATTAGCCTTCGTTCTTGGAATTCTCATCGCTGTGGCTCATTCTCTGTGTGTGTGCCTATTGCCGCACCTTAGTCTGTCCCATGGTTTCGGCCTCACTTGCTTCTCACTTTGAGTTGCTTGTGTTGTTCCTGATAACAATATAAGGTCCAAGTCCATTATCAGGAACAACACAAACAACTCAAAGTGAGAAGTAAGTGAGGCCGAAACCATAGAACAGACTAAGGTGTGGCAATAGGCACACACACAGAGAATGAGCCACAGCAATGAGAATTCCAAGAATGAGGGCTAATTACAGGATATGTACTACTTATATAGGTAATGCTAACCCTAATGCCTGTTATGCCCTGAGCAACGATCGAGATCTGGTTAAGATCCGAATGAAGCCCTTGACCTGGGGTTGTTGACGGATCAACGATCTATGGATATAAATAGGTTAAATGTGATCTCTACGATCGGGTGTGAAATATAAGTAAGCGGCTGATAAATAGAATGGAATGACGTAATAAATATGGAATGATGTCAGAGGTCGTGTCAATAGGCTGGACCTTGACGTAGATGGAATGGAATGAGCAAATGAGGGTAGCCTAGACCCGAATTAGTGAAATAGTGAAGGAAATACTAAAGTAAGCGATGAATTAAGGAAATGGGGTTATGATAGGGGCGTGAATGTCGTAATGTAGACGTTGAGAAATCGTGGTTCTGACATCCATAGATAGTGTGTCGGAAGTGGCCATCTGCATACCGAACAACCTCTGGTGCATGTTACTGACTATTAAACTGTTATGTAGACGTCTGTTGGTGTCAGGCCTCGATTGAAGGATTCCAACCCACCTCCATGCAAGAAGGTGAAATCCGACAAGGCTGTCTCGACTGTATCATCCCTCACTGGCCCTATGAGTGGTGCAGGAGAATCCCAAGGCCATCGCTCAGGCTGCAGTCCAGATAATTACCTCATTGATGTGGTCAAGAAGCAATACAATAATAAGGACCTCCCTGTCCCAACTGACCACCGATGGTCCAGGGCCTTTATTTCCACTGCAACTTTGTGGTGTAGTGTGCAAGCCAATGTGTGGAACATACCCGATGAATGGCTGGCAAGTGCCTTACAACAAATTTTCAAGGTTGTCTACCCTGACATCAAATATCATGTGACTCCCACAGGCTCAATTTTCTTGGTGGTAAGTATTTGGCCTTTAAAAACTGTTCCTAGCTTACTGGCCTTTGTAGACCCATCAACAGCTTAGCAAGTGGTGGAGCAGCCTCAGCTCAACCGCTCTCGCCATGATGATTGATTTTTTTTCAAAGATCGAGAATGACACACAGGTACCAAGTGCTGATGTGGTGAAGCAGTTGCTAGATAATTACCACTTCTTGCGAGAAGAGCCCAATAAATTGGAGCCAGAAGGTCTATATTGGTCTTCCTTCATTATCCAGCTGATTGCATCCACTCATTTGGCCAACATTACATGGTATGTCAACATACCTGGATGGGATATGAAAGCTATGGCTGCTGGTAAGGATGGTGGAGGTGTCATTGCTTTAGCAGCAGCTGCGGTATATTTCACATTATCTTATTGTTTTAGTTCTCACTGTTCTAACATCAACCAGTTGGAGCATGCTGTCACCTTCATTGGAAAGGGAACAATCAGTGCCAAACAAGTTTTGCAAGAAATGGTGGCTAGTACAGACAAGAAAATAAAGATCAAGTTGCCGAAGGTTCTCAACAAGCAGACTGGTCAGGAGACATTGGCACCTTTTCAGTTCTCATCTGCCAACTGGAATTCTGACACAGAGGCATATAAGGAATCTATTAATAGCTGAGGACAAAAATTTGTGAAAGAAATCTTCGCAGCTGCATATGCCCACAAGCGTGCAAGGAACAGGAATGGTTCAAGTGCTGGTGAGGGGAACAGTGGTAACTCCAGTGGGACTGGCACACAAAATCCCTGTGCAATTCTTTGTAAGAATCTCTTTTAACTTGTCAATTGTGCTAACCAGCTCTTTTAGGACTGTCTTTTCTTCTTCTGCCAGTGGTTCATTCTTACCACTGTGCTCATCATTATCCCCACATTTATTTCATCCCTGTCATGTTTATCTCGTCATGACTCCCCATATTCACACCATTCTCACCTTCATTTTTCTCTTTCTCCC
>JBBPTJ010000671.1:0-11466 GCA_038094035.1 Pulveroboletus aff. ridleyi
CTCATGACGTCCTTGTGAGCCACGCTCCTAGAGACTCTGCTACTCCGGGCCTCCATCCTACTCGACACTGAACAAGTCCACTCTGACATCCTTTCCTCTCTTCCTGCTAACCCAGTCGCGTCACCCCTCCTCTCCTCTGAGTCGTTAGACGACCCGAGATGGTCCATAAGCCCCGAAGGCTTCCTCCTAAGGGACAGATGCATCTACGTCCCCAATGCTGCCAACCTCCGACTCCGACTTCTCCAGACCTTCCATGATCACCCTACCGCAGGCCACTTTGGACAGAACCGTACGCTAGAGCTGATCTGTCATGAATACACCTGGCTAGGCATTCGGACATTCATCAAGGACTATGTGTCCTCCTGTACGACATGCTCCCGAGCCAAGGTCCCCCGACATCACCCATATGGTCTCCTGAAGCAGCTCCTGGTCCCGGAGAAACCATGGAACTCCATATCCATGGATTTCATTGAGCAACTCCTGCCTTCCTTTGGCTTCACCGCCATCTTCGTCGTCATAGATCGGTTATCAAAGCAAGTCATCTTCATTCCGACCCACGACACCATTACCTCCGCTGAGCTCGCCAAGCTGTTTCTCCTCCACGTCTTCTCGAAACATGGAGTTCCCTCCCACATCACCTCCGACCGGGGCTCCGAGTTTGTATTACACTTCTTCCGGTCACTAGGTAAAGCTCTCGACATGCGCCTACACTTCACTTCGGGATACCACCCCGAAGGAGATGGTCAGACAGAGCACGCTAATCAGACCCTTGAGCAATACCTCTGGATCTACTGCAACTACCAGCAAGACAACTGGTCGGAACTCCTTCCGCTCACAGAGTTCTCTTATAACAATGCACCCAGTGCTACCACCAGCATATCTCCCTTCTTTGCCAACAAGGGCTACCACCCAAACCTCTCCATCAACTCCAATACCACTCTCACCTCCTCTGCGGCCCAGTCCTATGTCACAGACTTGGACCAAATCTACGAATTCCTCCAATCGGAGATGCTGGAGGCACAGAAGTGCTACCAAGGACCAGCAGACGTGAGGAGATCTCCAGCTCTGAACTTCGCTATTGGAGATCAGGTATACCTTAAAGTGAAATACCTCCAGTTCACAAGACCTTCGAAGAAACTCTCCGAAAGATATTTAGGACCTTTCACTATTATTGCTAAGCCAGGTTCACACTCCTTTACCTTACGATTACCTGACTCCATGAAATCCATACATCCAGTCTTTCATGTCTCGCAGTTAGAACCCTCCACTCCGAACTCCATTCCAAACCGTGTACAACCTCCGCCATCTCCGATCAAGGTTGATGGAGAACCCGAGTACAAGATCGCGGAGATCCTAGACTCCAAGATCGATCGGAGAAGGCGTCACTGCCAACTCCTGTACTTGGTGGATTGGCTCGGATACAAAGGGACTGACGATGAGACTTCTTGGCTACTAGCTATGGAGTTAGGTCACGCTTCGGACCTAGTCTCAGACTTCCACCGGAGGTACCCAGACAAGTCTGGACCACTTCCTCCTTGAGTACTTACTCCGTTTTCATTTCATTTCCTTCTTTTTCTTCTTATTCACTCCTTACTCCAAGTTGGACTTCGTTCATTATAAAAGAAAACAAAAAGACAAAAATATTCTATTTACATGGCCTCTGGTTCTTCCAGGGCTGCCTCCGTCTCCATTTCCACCTCCGCCTCTGCTTCTACCTCCTCCGTCCCCTCCATCTGTACCTCCATCTCCGTTCTCTCCACCTCCAGGCCCACCCTCATCTCCATCCCCATCTCCTCATATCCGCACCCCCTCACCCGCACCCCACAACCTCCTCCTGGAGCTTCCTCAGCTCCTCCTGCACCCCAGCTACGTCCTCTTGCAGGGGTGTGAAACCCCCGGCAATGAGGCCAAGCGACCCCGTGGCCTTCGTAAGAAGGGCCACAAGGGTACCTGTAGTAGAATAGGGGGGGGGCGGAATCACCACCTCCACCCGGGCCTTCTTGCGAGGTGTCAGGTGGTCTTCCTCGTCCTCTTCGTCTGCCTCCTCATGGTCCTCTGGGGCCTTCTTCCTCTTGCAGACGAGGTGGCCACGCGTGCACGCACAGCATGACCTCCCCTTTGACCCCTGTTGTGGGGGCCAACATTCCTCACCCCATTGCACACACCGTGTGCACAGGGACCACCCGGAGTTGGTGGTCTCGTGTCCCCTCTTTGGGACCCAGTCTGATATCAATGGCTTGCCCCTGTTGCCCTCGTCCTCGCTCGGGAATTCGATGGCCTCGTCCTGCAGACCTCTGTTAGTCATGTCTGAGGCCCGATGAACGGGCCACACACCTGGTTGCGCCCTGTTGCCCTTGCCTTCCCCTTCTCCTTGGCTCGCGCTGCCTCCTGCTCCTCCCTCACCTTCTTGAGGCGCTCCTCCTGGATGCTCTTGGTGCGTTCCTCCACCGCCTTCCTGCGCTCGCGCTCCTTGCATGCGATTCGTTCTGCCTCTTCCTGGGCACAACATTCCTCCTCCACCTTCTCCTCCTTGCGACATCACTGCATTTCCTGCAGCTGGGCTGCGAGGGCCATGATCTGATGGTCGAGGGGGTTGATGGTGGGCATGTCAATTGTGGAGGATGGTACAGGGATGGTTGTGGTTAAGTGGACAAGATCAACTTAAGTGAGACATGACCTATCGTCATTTCAAACTCTGACTCGCAGACATCACATGATCTTCACTTGTTCTCTTCTCCGGTCCGAACTTAGCTGGCCTTGAGGGCTTGGCCTTAATAGGGGGGCACTGTCATATCTGCTCTGATCTCCGATCTCCAGACCCTTCACTCTTTCTCCATTTCTCCATAATTCAGATTTCGCCTTTTGTATCGGACTCTGTTTCTCCTAGTGTCAGACTTCCCTTGCCTTCCTTATTTAGTATTCCCTTTATACCTTTGACCCTCCATTCTCTAGTTACAACCCTTAGTACCATCCCTTCGACCCTTCGCCACATCATATGCTCTTACTACGTATGTTCCCCGTCTCCATATGCTTCCCTTTTACCCAATGTACCTTTCCATATGGTCCTCCATTCCTCCATCCAAACTCCAGACCGGACCTCAGTATATAAGCTTCCTATACTCTGTTTCTGTACCTCAGTATGAATATCAAACTAGTCACCTCCTGCCTCTCGTCCGACTCCCTTCTCTCTCCTCTCTCTCCCTCTCTTCTATGAAATACAAGGACAGAGCCTAGGCAAGGGCACGACACATAAGTCCTGTGCCAACGTCCTCCTAGGTACCCCCTTGCCGCTCTGAACTCCATTTGTCCCCTCATGAACTTCATATACTAACCCTCGGACCTCTGATTGGACTTGAGTCCGGAGGAACCGGACTTGACACACTCGCATCTTTGCCTACCTTATATATATAATCCCTTTCACTCCTGGGCTCTCCTCAGTCGTTCCTGCTACTCCTTGGGCAGCAGCTGAGGTGAGTACCAGTTTTACTTTACCTTATTACTACTATTGCTAATTAGTGTAGTGGGCAATCACTGCCCTTTTACTTAGATTTTTCACACCAAGCTCATGTGTCAATATATTGAAGTTGTTACTGAGAAGATATATAATGTGATGAACCCATTCAATTTCATGGATATGAATTCACTGCAAGGCAAGACTAACTTCTTCAAGAAGTGGGTTTCTGACTACTTGAAAGTGAATGTCAATCAGTGATCAAAAGAGTGATGTGGCTCTGACTACTGCAAGGTAAGACTAACTCCTTCGAAAAACAGGTCTCTGACTACTTGAAAGTGAATGTTATCCAATTGATATGTGCACTCATTGTATGTACCTCTATTTCAAATTGAAGCAAGTTGCTGACCCAATACTACCTGCTAGGACCCCTAATTATTTGCAGCACTTGGCTTCTGACCACATGGGCATAAGTTGGCTCTGGATAATGAGTTGAAATTACTGGCATGATCTTTATCTCAGATTGAAGTGACAGAAACAGACTTTGTTGTGTGCTGGGAAGGGGTGCTCCCTCACTGTTAGGACCAGATCTCTGGGAGGTAACTCCAGAAACTCCAGAGTTCGAGCAGGACTTGGCTTCACCATATGTGGTGCACCCTTGTCACAACTCTGGGTGTGTCCTGTTATTTTGGAACATAGGTCAAGGATCAGATTGACCTTGTTGCAAGTAACAAAGGTCAAGGATGATTCAGAGGAGAGTCTTGAAGACTCAAGGGGGTTGGAGTGAGCTTGGGAGACTATCCAAGTTGATATTCAAACTGCACTATCTACAACAGAGTGTGGAGACTTATATACAGATGGGAAACATAGGTATTAGTAAGAGTCCAGAGGATGGATGATAATGTACTGGAGCTGTGGTCCTAAGTGGGGCACAGGGATGGAGGGTGAACTGGGATGAAGCTAGTGGCTATGTACTGTAAGCGAAGAATGAAATGTGACACTAAGAACAAGGAATACTAAATAGAGAGGGTCCGGAGTGTCAGGGATGTGGACTCATTGAGAATGCACTGGAGGTTGCAGGAAGAAAGTCCAGAGTTGGGTCCAGAGTTAAGTCTGGAGTTCCAGATTGATGGATATGATACCAATAATCATTTGGTTGGAGCCCAGTTCCACAACAAACATGTTAATTTTCTTATAGTGATCTTAAAGTGCTGTCATAAGTTTCACATGGTGGGTGACTTTTCCAGCCTTGCCCAGAGTACCGTTGGCATTGAATACCTGGATCTGCTGTACAAGGGGAATCATATTGACATTGTTTTTGGTGCACCATTTGCAGTTGATGAAGATATTGACAGTGCTGCTATCAATTAGTGCTTTTATGTTATCTTCTTTTTGCATGTTACCCATGGAGAAGAGAACAGCAATGTCCACTGTAAATTCTCCTCCACTGATCATTTCTTGTATAGGGATTTTGTTAAGGTTAAGGTCAGCACAATTATTCTTAAAAAGGGAATTAAGCACACTATGTTTATAGTCTGGTGCCAAGCTCTGAAGAGACCCCCCAACAGACATATCAGAATCTATTAAAGTTTTCAGCACCTGGCTGGTTGTCCTAACCAGGAAATCTCTGTCGGTGCACTCTGAGAGTTCGGCTACAGGCTCAGTGCCAGCTACAGGGATTTCTCCCTTGAGCACAGTCAATGAGTTGTCTATGCCTACCACTTTCGTACTGGTGTGCCTGGAGTCTGGCCTACTTACTGGTACATGATTAAATAATGCCGTGCTCATCAGCTCAAAACCAGATCATACAGAAGTGTCACTATTGTCCCTAGTCAAGGGGTCCAAATGCGAAGTAACTAGTTTTTTGATGTTTTCTAATTTTTTTCTTTTTTCTTTTGTTTTGTCCAGCTTGCTAGGTGACATCCTACTGTCAACTAGCTGCTTCCTTTTAAAGCCTCAGATGCTTTTGTCCTGGCTTCAGTTTTGAAAACATTGGCCTAGTAGGCCCAAGTTTCATCTGACATGTACTCCTGTCAGAAGGAGGTTGCTGCATGGGCCTTGATTTCAGGCAGAGTTTCAGAGACGACCACCCATGTCTTGGTGTAGTACCCATCTTTATCAAGTACCCATACTTGGCACATATTTTAAACCAGCACTCAGTTTCTATCTTGTGCTGGATTGAATGATTTCTTAGGGAGCCAGTAGTCCCTTTGAATGTGGCCTGGTTTGCCACAATTGAAACAGGTGCGGGTATCTGGGGGCCTCTGCACTGCCCCAATCTCCATGGGCACTTCCCTTCCAGGTTGCGTCCCATATTGTGTAAACCACTGGTTAGGCGATGGTCCCTTGGGTGGATTGTAGTGCTGTGCTCTGCTGAAGTGCCTTGGTTGAAATCTGCATTCTATTTCCATGGATTTGAACAAGTGACTGACTTTTCTATAGATGTCGATCAACTCAAATATGTCGTTCTCCATGTGCATGTGGAGGTGGACCTGCATGTACACACAAGTGTCCACTGCTCACTTAAGAATTTCAATTCCATGGCTGTTTTCAACTTTGACCTCTTTAAAGAGCACCTCGAATTTTTGGAGGAACTTGTCGATTGGGCATCCTTGCTGTTTTAGCCAGTTAAGCTTTTGCAGAGACTCATGGGCCAGTATGTCAATTTGGAAGTGCTTGTGTATCTTCTTTTGGAGCACCTTCCATTCAGGTCACATGTTGTCTCCATGGGGGTAGCCCAAGCTTTGTCCTGTGCTGTTGGTTGTATCTTCTATTTTGGAGTCACAATACTTCTTGAGTTTTAGCTGTGCATAGGAGGTGGTATCACCCTCCATCTGAGATAGGACCGCTACGGTTTGGAGTTTGTCTGAGCCCCAGTTTTGGAGTGAGACCCAGACTTTTATTTGGGTGATCCACACCCAGAATTTATCTTGGTTGCTGTCCCACTTGCCAGGATTGGTAACTTTCTTTGTGATGGCAGAGGGGCTGTCCTCCTTTTCCTTGAGAAGGGCTGTGAGTAGCGCCTTCAATTCATCATTGCTTAGTGATGATGATGACATTGTTTCTTCAGTAGGGGGAGGCTGAGGTTGGTGGTTTTTAAACTTGAGCTGGTACAGGGTTTGCTCAACTTGGGGGAGTGCTTCAAGCAACCCCTCGAAAAAGGGTGACTTGCAGAGTTGTGAAGGTGCCTGTTCCAGAGAATCAGGCAACAAACCTTCATAGAAGGAAATTTTGGAATCTTATCAGTCCTTACTCACTGGTACCTTTCAACCAATATCTAAAAACATTTGTAGGGGTGATTGTTGGGTTTAGGATTGGGGGAGGGATTTAGTATGGTTGATCTTCTTTAACAGTTTGCTTTGAACAATATAGGTTCTGTCAAGGGATAGAGTCTCGGTAACAAGGAGTGTTGTATGTGTATTGTGTGCTGATGATGGATGTCACAGGTGTTTTGCAAACCTGGTAACCCCAAACCACAGGGATTACATCATAGTGCACTATCAACAAAAGCAACTTTATCCTTATTTATATGGTGGACGACTGTGTATGCAAACTGATAAGGGTGTTATGCCCTGACACGTCACATGGTACCACTATGCTATGTCCCTTATGCCTGGGCCTGGTAGCTGTTATTAATGGACTTTGTTTCATTCTTGATCCTGGTCTTCTGATGGGGATAAAGGCTCACCCAATCTTGATATTTCACTGACAAGATGGCATGTTCTCCCAAGGGTGGTGTAAATAGCTTTGACCAAGTGTTGCAAACTCTAGGAGCACACACCACCAGCCTTGGCTTCACAGGCTATTACTGAGCCTGGTGAGGAAATAGACAAGAGGAGGAGCTCAAGCTCATGCAATCACCCAAGCTAAGGAGCAAGGATAACAAGTGGTCAAAGCTGGGGACGTCAGCTGAGACTCTTGGCTTTATATACTATGAACAGGTGTGCATGGACCATAGGGTCCATGGGATGAACTACTATACATGGCTAGATTAGAATATATGGACATGAGATAGTTCCCATCAGGGTCAACAGAGATTAAAGGGGCATGCCAGCCATGAGGCATAATATCATATGATGTCATGGTCTGGGCCCTGATCATGTGACAGGTCATATGATTGAGGAAAGGAAGGGTCTGAAGTGGTGTGTAATAAATATCATTGAATTTAATTCACTAACACCTATCTAGGATGGAGTCTCACACTGTGGCATCAAAGTCACACTTGGCATCTCCCAATATAAGCTTGGAGAAACTTTACTCAATGCTTTTGAATGAAAAACACTGTTGCTGTCAGAACCACGATTTTCCCTCAATGATATTTATGACTTCAGACCCTTTGAGTTGCTTGAGTTGATCCTAATAGTTGTCTTTATCAACTTCCTCTGCAGTTGGCGAAATGACCTCTGATGAACCCTGCAATGGATCCTGAGGGCCTCATAGGACACAAGAATCTTGCTGTTGTGGATTTGATCACTGACTTGTTTCTGAGCCTTGACATGCTAAACTGGTATGCTCACCCACTGATGACTTTCTCTACCTCTAGCATGACCAGCACATCTCACAAGATGGCCACTTCTCACCAATCTTGTCTTAGCAAACTCACAACATTCTGTGTGTCTAAGTTTGGGTGGACTGCTGACATGGTCATTGGAAAGATGCATATGACAGTGTGGGAGGGCACAAAGCTATGCATGCTATGCAGAGTAGGTAACATGCGACTAAAATCAATTCACATTTAAGCCTGACAAGTTATTGCAGCTACCAAAACACCCTTGTAATATGACAACACTTAATCTGATAATCAAGCTTGTACACCACCATGTCATTGACACCACAGGGTCAAAACTTGTCATTATCAAGGCATGTCTTCACACAAGGCAACTAGCTGATATTGCCCATAGCACATTGTTGCCCACATCCATGCCAAGCTGTCATATCTGTTTCAAAATCTGTTCTCCATCCTTCTTACCCCACTTCTGAATCTCCACATCCCAGACTTTGTACCTTCACACCTGGACTTTGTTCCTCTCCCTCAGACTTCCATACTTACTATATTTAGTATTCCCCTTGTCCTTCCTCAACCCTTTATTCTTACTCTTGACCCTTCATTACTACTTTAGACCCTTTGCCACATCATATGACTTCCTCTATATATGTTACCCCTCACTATATGCTTCCTCTTTACCCAACATACTTTTCCATGTGCTTTTCCATTTCTCTGTCTGAACTCTGAACTGGACTTCTAGTATATAAGTCTCCTGTACTCCATCTTGTACCTTAGTACAAATATCAAACTAGTCTCCTCCAGATCCTTGTCTGGTCTCTCCCTTGCTCTCTCTCTCTCCCTTCTCCCTTCTTATGAAATATGAGGACTGAACCTTGGCAAGGGTGCAACATATATGTCCTGTGCCAAAGTTCTCCTAGATATCTTCCTGTCACTCTGATCTCCATTTGTTTTCCAACAAACTTCATACACTAACCTTTGGACCTCCAACTGGACTTGAGTCTGGAGGACCTGGACTTGACACAAGCAAATCATCTAGTGGTTATTGTGAATGAATTGGCACATTCACCAGGAAATGAACAAAACCATTGGCTGGACAACCAAATGATAACCTAAAGAGAGACAGCTGATGACGGAGCTACCTGGCAAGAGAGGAAAGTCCATATTGAGGACCAGCCAGAGCAGGAACTGCCAGATGAGCTGATATGAGGGATGAGAGATGAGGCCTGAAGGCCAAGCTCTTAGCAGACAGAGGAGAGCCTAACTGACAAGTGGCTAAAGCTAGGGTTCCTGGCTTTAGGCCACTGGCCTTATATATTGCCTGGGTCCATGCATGGACCAGGATCTAACTACTATACATGGTGCATAATAACAGTACAGTAATGAATGTGAGAAGGAATGGAAGGATGGACAGAGAGGAAGAAGGCAAGGCTGCTGTGAGGTGAACCCTGAGATCTGGATCTAGATCTGTGGAGATAATAATATATGGATATGGAGGGGAGATTAGATTGGATTGGGGAGATCTAGAAATGGCATGGGAATGCTGAGGAGATCTGATCATGGAGGGATCTAAGATAGTCTACACATGTAACCCTTGAGGCATGATGTCATAGGTGATGTCAGAGTCTGGACACATCATGTTGTAGGAGCCAGTGGCCTCCTGTGATTGTAGACCATCCTTTTCAGCTTGCCTCAGCATCTCACAAGAATCCCAGCTGTGTCTCAAGTCTGTCCATATCATTCTGAGATCAGTTTGTTCCATCTCTCATTTATTCATTCATCCATCCACATATCTGGTTCCAGATTGCTGCAGATCTGTTGTATCTGGTCTGGTTCCATTTGCTGGATCAGTGGTTGTTACTTATTGTTGGTTGGTTCTACTGCCTGTTAGCTCTCATTTGATGTTTGGACTATATTAGTTAGTTTTCCTTCACATTTTGATACTTAGGATCAAGTGTCCCTTCATAGGGCCTCAGCTGTGGTCATAAATATGAAGTCCTGGGAATGCCTGAACTATAAAAGTTCTGTATTGGGATAGGGAATCTCATCAATCTTACACCCAGTTGGTCACCATCATCATTGGGAATCATCCCTGTCATTGTCATCATTGCCATTCTCATTGTTCAAGTTGTCATTGTCATTGTTCTGGGTCCTCATCCCCAGTCAGAAATGGATATGGGCAAAGCTAGGAAATTGTAGGAAAATATACCCATAGGTCTCGGTACACGATATGGCACAAATAGTAGACGTTTAGAAACCTAACATGTACCAGATATCTATTCATTGTATATTCAACTCTAGGCTCTTCGAGGCCTATGTACCTCATCTATGTGATTTATCTATTTGAATGTACTGTGTTCTATGCAGTTCTATTCGCTGAGGTGTGTACGCGCATATAAATGTATCAATGCCCATAGAAAACCATCTATTCCCATCTACTCCTGTCTACTCCTGTCTACCCCCATTGTGTCTATTCCCATCTATTCCCCATCTACCCCCGTCTCTACCCATCTCTATTCCTCTACTACCCACCTACCATGCACCTCCGTCCATCTTCTGTCCCCTCCCTTCTTATGCGTATGTCCATGCATGCTAATACAACATTCCGTTCGCGAGCGCCTCGACGTTATCGCTAGTGAATCCGGGCCACTCATTCGTTTGCACCTAGTTACACATGTTGTGATTATTGGCAAATCTCACACTTGAAATGTGTGTACTCACCAGATTAGCGCATTCTTCATTGTATTGCTAAGGATACAGTAGTTACTCTTAAGGTTTCCTTATGAGCACATGACATACCTTCTTTTGAGATGGACTGAGTCCTTTCCAGTATGCCGTGAATCCGTTCTGATCACTGGTGGTGTTGACATGTTTAAGCCATCGGTATGCGCACAGTGTTCTGTTGAAATTGGTATCATAGTATCCTTCGCATCGATAAGTGAACATTAGCAACTCACCGTCCTATTCTTGCTTTTCGGGGCTTCCACCCTGCTATCATTGTTGTCGTTCCCATCTCTCCTGTCCTGTGCGCTGGCCCAGCTAAGAGGACACTTGATGTCGGCAGTGGTATCGCTCCGGTTGAGACTGGCGTCGTAGTTGCAGGTGATTGCCCCGTATTTACTATCCCAACAGGACAGTCGTTCGTAGTAGATACAGTTGATGGTGTTGCAATGATGGGGGCTGGCATCCTGGTCGCTGGTCTGACTTGTTTATCCTTGGAAATTCCACTCCTGTGCAACGAAGAAATGAGATTCCTACGTCGCAAGAATTGGGACCTACAAGGGATTCTTCAATGGGGGGATGCATATGTGAATTGAATTGGACGGGGTATTCGCACTGTTTATGCCTAATATGGCTGGTCGTGAGTCGGAGGAGTTAGGGACATTCACCTCGCGAGTTGACTGAGTAATGGCGGTGGTGACGGACATGTCGTCGGAATTGTCCAGTCCTGTGGTTCCACTCGCAATGGTGGGTATGTTGTCAGAGGCACTGGATCCCGTAGGGCAGGTGA
>JBBPTJ010000672.1:0-11439 GCA_038094035.1 Pulveroboletus aff. ridleyi
TCCACTGCCCGACTCTGGGATGATGGCATCATTCAACCTACAGAAACCCGTGATGTGGTTGGGCTTGCACTTGCACTAGGGGCCAGGAGACGCTCAGATACACGAATACCAGGCCACGGGGGTCCGTCTACTTGGGAGGGGGCGGGGAGAGGATTTGGTGTCTTCCGGATGTGAAGATCGACATTACCAAATAGAGTTGTTTATTTCTGACGGAAGCCAAACAACGCCGCGTACAATAAATTACGGATTCATGCTGCATTTGCACTCGGCTTCCATGCGCACCATCTGAGCTACAAGTTATGGGAGATACCGAACCATCTCATCAGACGAATATGGCAGATGAGTTGTTTCTGAAGAAGCTCTCTGCGGAGACGCGGACAAGACTGCGTTCAACCCAAATGTTGACGTCTCTGCCCACTATCATCTCCGAGCTCTTGCAGAACGCTATTGACGCTGGAGCGTCGCAGATTGATATAGGTCTCGACTGCGCCGAATGGAGTTGCTGGGTCATGGACAATGGATCCGGTATCACAAAAGATGGCTTGCATAAAATCGGACAGGATTCGGAACGTGGCTGGTATAGTGAGTTGTCTTCCTCGGTGTTTTCTCCGTTCCTCTGGATCATTCATTTACAGATTCCTCGAAGGCTTATACCTCGACCTCACTGGAAACGATTTCTACATTTGGCTTCCGAGGAGAAGGTAGTTAATTGATGATAATGAAGCCCGTGATGCGCATTCATCTTCCCTACAGCTTTGGCCTCCATGGCGGATCTCTCTTGCACGGAAATTTCATCTCGTACAGCAAGATCGCGCGAAAGTTGGTCCGTCATTGTCAAAGTACCCTCCTCTCTAGGACACCTCCTATCGTGGCTGAGATCTGCTATTCTAGGCTGGAAAGTCCCTTTACATAGGTCCGTCAATCCGCTGGCGAAGAGAGCATCCTGGGACCGTGGTATCGATCCGTGATGCATTTTTCAGCGTGCGTGTCCGCGTTGACCAAAATATACGTGTGATGATAGTTTTGTAGCTCCCAGTCCGCCGCCAGTCTCACCCTACACCAAGCAAGACTATTGAACTAATTCGGCAAGAACTTGAGACATACGCACTTGTATTCCCAAATATCTCTTTCTCGTTCCAGGACGCGGGTAAGACCAAAGAAAGCCACAACATTCACAAGTCACATATCATCAAGATACCAAAGGCGAGGGTGTGCCCTTTTTCAGTACCTCATTTCTATCTTACGTTTCTATCGATCAAGACTCGTTCCACCCTTACGGCGTTCCGACATCTTTACGGCCGTGCATTCACAGAGGGAAGTGTGTATCTGTTTGAGCACTCTAATCACGTTTACAATAGGGTTTGCATTCCACAGTGCGTAGAAGAGATAGCCGCTACTTCCGACCAACTCCGAATTGAGGGGTTCATCTCACTTGTTGGAGCATATACGAAGGTAGCTAAGCGCCGCGCCTTCCATTCTGTGATCAAATATTGTCCCCTATCTGATGCTCCTCGGTCTGACAGTCATATCAGTTCTTGTGTAAGTTACCTACAGCTAGACCCTGACCTTGCGACACATCATCGTCCAGACATCAATAGACACCCAATATCGTTTTGTGATCTTCACCGGTTAATCGACCATCGTTTCGCTGCGAGTACCTTTGCAAAACATGTATGACAGACACTTGTATTGGAATGCCAACTGAGAAGCTCTCGTCGTGCAGGCATATGATGAAGGAGGGGAGACGAGCTTGCGGCCATGTCTATTTTTTTTCCTGTACCGCTGGAGATGGTCTCATCGACAATTTCAGCTACACGCCGGTCTCCCCGTAAAGGAGAGAGGAAGCCTGTTTACGTCCTGAACTTGGTCATTCCCGTGAAGCACATTGATAGTTGCCTTGAACCCTCGAAGTTAACGGTCGAATTGGATGTGAGTAGGGCTCGCTCTTCCCCAGTTTGGTACCATACCGACCTTTTTGTGCCCTAGAATAAAAATGCTGTGACTTCGTTCTTATCTGCAACTATCCATTCATTCTTGGTTCACCACGATTTTGCATCCGATAAGAGAAGGGACGAGATCGCCGAGCACGGTAGTACGAGGAAGAAGCGAAAGCTTTCCTCAGAGAGTTTGGCTAAAATAAAGTCGGGTTCTCAGCACGATATGGGTGGGACACCCGGCGTTTCTGCCCATATGGTGCGTACCTCGGTTCATGTGCGCGGTTGTCAATTTATCTAGAAACGGCGAGAAGATGGCTGTGGCTGATACACAGGGGACGGACTGGGAAGATCCAACAATCGGGAAAACTTCAATTATAGATAATCGTACAGGAAACTGGTATCCCCAATGCGTCCAGTTCACCGTGGGCACGGACGGACCAAGTGAGGCTAGCGTAAAGAGACGAACATTACGTATCCCACGTCAGACGGCCGAGGAAAACGGCAATGGTATGAGCAACGCTGATGGAGACCACATGCCCGATTGGCTGCAGGAAGCCCTACAGGTATGCTTCCTGCCCCCACACGCGTGTTGAACTATGACATTGAAAGTATTGAAAGGCCAATGACGCATTCGCGCTTAAAGAACCAAAGATACCCTCCCTGCCCCTGCCTGTGAATCAGGAAATCGATTATCAGAGTTCTCAGCTTTGCCACAGCCGTCACACGGGTTGTCTCACACAATGCGCGGTCTCGAGTGGGTATCACGCTGCGCCTCAAATGCGTTTCCGGAAAGATGATTTACGGAAGGCACAAATTATTAGTCAGGTGGATTGCAAGTTTATTGCATGTGTCGTCGGTCTGGACCGTGATGATCCCTTGGGTGAAGAGCAGAACGATGAAACACGCAGAAACGGGCCTTCAAAGGATGGGGAAATGCTTATCCTAGTTGATCAACACGCCGCGGATGAACGTGTACGTGTGGAACGGTTTCTGAAGTCAATTTGCCGTGGCTTTCTTAGCCATCAGGAAGGAAGTGGAAGCGTGGGGACGAAGTTATTGTGCCCCCCAGTACCTGTCTTGCTTACAAGGCGTGAGGCTTCCCGCCTCGTGGAGCTCCCGGATTTCCAGAAGGCATTCGAATCGTGGGGTTTCCGATTCTCTAGACTTGAGGAAACCCAGTCAAGTCTAGATTATGACACGGAGGTTGATGCCAGCTATGTTCAAGTGTTCGTGAGCACCATTCCCGAAATCGTGAGCGAAAAGGTGCGTATAAGTGATGGGAGCTACGAACGTCCGCTGAGACCGAGCTATAGCTATTATTGGGTAAGGAGATGCAGGAGCTGATCAGGGGATACATTGGTGCTCTGGAGAGCCAGGAGCTTGAACCACCGGAAGTATTAACCATGCATGATTCTGTAAGTATAGACGAGGAGACGCAATGGCTCAAGGCGCTACGATGGTGTCCCCGTGAACTGCTTGACCTGATCAACTCCAAAGCCTGTCGAGGTGAGTGAGCTTCATGTTCCTTGTACATAAGGCTCAGTAACATGGCAGGTGCGATCATGTTTAACGACCCCTTGAACATCGAACAATGCGAACGACTGGTAAAGCAACTCTCTGCCACTGTTTTTCCGTTCCAATGTGCGCATGGGAGGTAAGCCTGTCGTATACCATTGGCGAGTGTCATCTCAACTCTGCCCTCCTCTAGGCCGTCTCTCGTTCCGTTGACGCGTCTCGGCGCCAAGAGTGGAGGAGCCAAAAGGAAGGCGATAGAATGGGAAAATGCAGCTGCCCTGTGATGTTGTACTTAGCTGTCACGTGACATTCATTTAGCCGAGTTGAGTAAGACGTCATAGCGAGCGGGGTATAAAGACGCGCACCATCACGCTGCCGCAATCGCCACCCTCTTGAACTCATCCAACGAACTGCCATCTCGCCATGCCAAAGAACGTTACCAAAGTCGTGTACAAGCCAGAAACACAATCTACGGACGAGTACATGATCGTCGTTAATCCTGTAGAGGTAACACACTGTCTCGATGCTTGCCGGCGATGGCTCACGTGCGCGCACCTGTAGTTCAAGAAATGGAAGTCTGGAGGTGAGCCTCTCTGTCTACAGTGTTGGCTTGCCTTATCGAGGCGCATCGCTCATCGGATCTCCTTCAAGACACGTAAATCCGTGCAATTATCTATGAGTACCTCGGTCTGATGGCCTGACGCACTCCTAGGACGATCCCTCTCGCAGAAGTCGTTGATTGTACGTGCACGACCCCTGGAGTCATCACTCATTACAGCGTTATTCAATTCCCAGCGTTTGAAATATTTCATTCACCTCAAGGTTCTCAGGGGTACCTAGGTCGCCCTTCAAAGCAACAACTCGAAAACACCTTTGGAACGTCCAAGGATGTCGAGGTTGTCAAGACACTGCTGGCAAAGGGCAAAGAACAATCAGGTGAAGGATTCCATTCTGGGTCGTTTAGTATGAATGCTACAAGAGGAAGTGCGATTCTGGATAACAAGGGAAAGGGACTGTTGGGTATTTGAGCACTGTCCGTCGTCTTCCAAGGATAACACATAGCCATTGTATTACTAGTGTACACAGACTATGCCATTTCCGTGGGCGATGGACAGCGTTGTCCACAAGCTTGCCCAAGTGAAGCTCGTACTGGGACTTCATCGGAAGTGTTTGTGCCCACAGTCTGCCTCTATCTCCCCCAAGGCCAATGAGAATACGCATCTATCATCTCGGGTTCGATCTGCTCAAGCAACTCGGATGTTGAGATCACGAGAGTCCTCGGAACGAGGCAGAACTTGCCGCTAGACACCCTTACTCTTGATCGAGGCATTTTGATCGACTGGTGATTCAGAGGACACGGCGTCTGAGCCATGGTGTTGGCCACTTTTTTGAGTGCGGAGGGATACACAGGTCTGAGATCATATCTGCACAACCCTGCTCCTGACAACATTCGATGGGTATGATAATCTGAGCGGTGTATATAGAGAGTCGAGAGTTACAAGTAAACGAGACGGTGGCACGATGTCACGGATCTCATACGTACAGTGGTCAATAAAGATGCCTTGCATTCAGACGATAACCGTGTTTGAAACTACACGATGTCATGCAAAGAGCAGGAAAAGAGCAATGGACGGAGGATCGAACTCGTTGTGGTGAACCTTGCCACACTCGTGGCCACAAGGCTGTACGACGCGTACGAACGTGAGTGAACAAAGGGAAAGCACCAACAAGCCACGGAACGTATTCGTGGCACAGAGTTGATTGACGAGGATCTGCTTTGTGTTCTGAGTGGGGATTTGGGAGAGGGGACGGTTAACCTGCCCTGGAAATTTGAGAGGTGCCTCACTCGACGAAAAAAGCCGTTGCTGCCGAACGATTGTAGGACTCAGTCCACGTCCAGCCCATCATACCCTGTCTTGCGAGGCCAAAGTCAGTCATCTCAAACACAAGCAGACGAGCATAAGAAGGACTCGCAATTCAACCTAACCACCACGATTGCCACCTTCAGACGACAGATATCAGTTCCTCGGAAACAACTGACGGTCATCGTGGAGAATAGCACTAACTACACCCCAGACAGCTAATACCCTCTTCGCGATCTTCATCGCCAGGATTCTGATTTTGCTACCTTGGTATGCATAGCCCCTGACCAAATTCAAGTTCTTTGGCGATCCCGATGTCGTTAGCGGTGCCTTGGCCAAAGAACTGCCTTGGAGAGGGTTGGTGTACAAGGCAATAACGAGGGTGTCGCCAACGAAGAGGTTCCCCCGCGCGGTAACAACTATGTCTGTTTCCTAATGTCACGATTCATCGGGCGCGAAGGTGGAGAATCCAACAACATTTTCGCTCGTCATCGCGTGCCATCTGAGTCAAAAACGATCAGCTCCGCGGCCCCAACGCGAACTCGGGAGATGCTCACCATCCCGTCCACCAAAAAGGAGTTTTTATTGTTGATCTGTGTACCCACGTGGCTGATCTCCGTTCTGGCCATCTGAGAGGAGCGCATGTCTCCGGTTAGGCTGTATGACAATGATATTTGAAGTAGTGGGAACCTGACCGATCCGCCTCGCTCTTGAAAAGAACAATGGCGGACGAAGCAATCTGCAGGGGAGGCACAAAGTAACCGTATCAGTGTAGGTTCAGACTAGAGAATTCCCGATTTCCAATACTTGACTGCGAACAATTCGAGAAGCTATGGTCCCCTAAGAATTAGTAACCCATTGAGACAAGGTAAGAGAAAAGGCAAACGCGATTACAGACTGTGGCAAGACAGACTTGTATACCACTTGCAACGGCATATTCGAGAAACCTTCCATGCATGACCCGCGATTGAATGCTTTGGATCAGTATAGTTAGATGGCATCCCAGTCCGATCCAGTATCGACGGCTTGTGACATGTTCCATGTTCCAGTCAAGTGGCTCATCATCAGGCTCTCGTGATCCCAGGACTGTACTGGCTCGGACAGGGTTACCCATGCAGAATATCTTTAAGCAATCTGGAGTCCGGCGTTTCCTGTCAAGCCAGGGTCGAACGAAACAGTCAGACAGATCGAGCATAGAGAGCAGCTTGCAGGAATGCCACGGCGGTGTGAGAGGTGGCGTAGATGAGAGTCTATCCAGATCAATGTACGCTGGGTACATGTTCAAGGTCACGTGCTTTATACATCCGCCGTGCATCCAAGGTCGGTCGTCGCAATCCATCCCCTGCCCTCCTCGACGTTGTTCACTCTTCGCCGCACCGACCAGCGCACACCCGCTCAACGCGTCGGAAAAAGAATATCATGGACTACCCACGTACTCCACGCACAGCGTATGTCGTTTCTTACCAACCTGTCTCAGGGGTCACCGACGTCCTGACCTTTCGTTCGTCTTCTCGTCCTGATATTACAGTGGAAAAAAACGTGACAGAGGCATCACGTTTGATACCCGAGTCTCCTCTCTCTCCCCCGCACCCGACGATGTCCCTGCGCCCAGCGTGAAGAAACGTATGGGCGCGCATTCAACCCTCACCCCATTCATTTTCCACTGAGCATACCCACAGCGAAGCGCGCCGAAACGCGACCCTGTCCAGCCTGCTCCGAGTTCATCCCCATCCGTCTCCTCGCAGCACACGCTGAGCTTGAAATGCAACGCGTCGAGGACATCATCAAACATATCGGCGACGCAGAGGTGCTCGCGGAGGTGGACAATCTCGAGGAGGGGTACTTGTCTTACCTCTTTTCCCCGCATAAATTAACGCTCACAGTTGGTCTACTACGGATAGCCCGAGTGGTACTAACAGACGACGCTCAGCTCTCAAAGCACGCCAGTCTCTGACTGCTCTCCAACCGTTGCCCCGTATCCGCGCATCGCACGTTCCTCTATCCGTCACCAATGCAGTAAATATGACCACGACCCCCGCTGCGGTGGACCGTGCCATGGGGTATCTTACGCGCCGTCGCAAGGCGAGGCATGCAAGGCTCAAGGAACTCGCCAAGGAGGACGCATCTTGGCTCGCACAACACGGTCCAGATGGTGGAGGACAGGTCGCAGGTATCGTCTGCCCCGTGTGTTTGCAGCTCACCCGCGGCGATAGAGATGTTGTAGAGGCACACGTTGATGCGTGTCTTGCATACGAGAGTCGGCGCGCCCAGGTCGAGCGCGAGCGCGAACGAATGGTCGAGTCTGCGCACAGCAACGAAGATGCAGATGTGGACGTTGATAGCAACACGAGTTGGAACGCGGCAGAAGAAGGGAGCGTCCGTACCCGGGTCATCACGAATGCGAGTTTGAGAGGGACGGGAATATACATCCGGCCTTTGACAACGGATACGGAGGATGATATTGACATCGACGGGACAGATGATGCCGTGTTTGGGAGTGCCCAGTTTGGAGAAACAGATGTGCTGGGGGTGATTTTATCGGTGGATGCGGACGAGGCCGAAACTGTCAGCCGACGATCAAATCACAACCGACCCACTCGGGATACCACTTGGACGGATGAACAACTGTCACGATCTCAAGCTGTAGACGAAGACATGGACAAATTAGATTTGGCCATCCTGGTTGCACGTTCACGGGAGGACCACCTTGCGCTCATAGCAGCTCTAGAAGCAAAGTTGAACGCTATTGTATGTCTTCTCCCCTTGCTGCTACCCATGTTGTTAATATCTCTCCTGGTCAGCCGGCACCAGTGACTTGCCGCATCTGTCTGTCGCCATATGTCGACCCCACGGTATCGACAGGGTGCTGGCATACATGCTGTGCGACATGTTGGCTGAGGTGTCTTGGTGCAACAAAACTCTGCCCGATGTGCCAGCGGATCACAGGAGCATCTGAACTGAGGAGGGTGTATCTATAGCGGAGGCATGCCATTTCATTCAGATATCATTGCTAATATTTGCATCGGAAGTGGCCACGTCAGGCCTAGAGAATGGAAGCTGCTTAGCGCGATGAAAACACGAACAGAAGAGAAAAGGAAGAGATAGCTCATATCTGGCCTCGAAATTCAGCAGAACACCCACGTCCTAACCAAGCCCGGGGTGGTTAAACGAGGGTCATTTAGGGTCCGGTTGACAGCGCACACGCGTGGGAGCGCTGAGAGGGACCACCACGATGTCTGAATCGTCGCACAAGGCGGAAGGAAGTGGGAACTTACCGAACTCACCGGCAGTTCACGCGGGAATGGTAGTGAGGAGCGAGTGCATTTTGGGTAAATTATAGAGTACACATGTGCATAGAGTCTAGGCCAAGGACATCCCTTGACAAGCTCAGGCAAGTGGACTTATGAGTCTGCTTGAAAGATGAGCGCAAGCGTGGAAGAGGGGGACAGACGAACTTGATGAACATGGGCCGAGGCGAGCTCCTGGTGTAGCCAATGTAGATGATCATCGGAATCCAGCCGTAGTGCAACACGGTCTGTCTCATGTCAGTTGGGTGGTAGCGCGACGTCAAAGAAAACGTACGCGACTGAACTCGACGACTTTGAGGATGCGTTCCTGTGGGGGTTCGTCTGAGCTGAAGATGTAAGACGACGAGCAGCAGACCTTTGTCTCTTCGGAGGGCATGAGGACGGAAAAAAACAACGGACGATTGCAACTCCGCTCTCGTGTCTGATAACTCGACGTGACGATGCCACTGGGCCCGTCCTCGTCCGCGATCTTCATCCAAAGCGCATCAGATACACCCGCCGATACTAACCCGTAAGTCGTCGTTGTCGTCGTCGTTGACGTCGCTGACACGTCGTTGAAGACCCCGCCCGACATCGCTCACGATCCACCCGACCGCGCTCCTCACCATCCTCGACCACTACCTCCGTCGCACAGACGCACAGCACCGTGTCATCGGCACGCTCCTCGGAACACGCACGCCCTCCTCCGTATCACCTCTCACCGTCGTCAACGTCACGCATGCGTTCGCCGTCCTCCACTCGGAGACAGAAGAACAGGTTGCCGTCGACGGCGACTACCATCGCGCCATGTACGAAATGTTCCTCAAGGGCCGTGGCGAGTCTATCGCACCTTCTGGGACAGCCAGCGCAGGCGTCGGCGTCGGCCCTCAGGGCAGGGAGGGTCTCAATATCGTCGGCTGGTATGCTACTGGAAGCAGCGAGGGTGGCCAGGCTGGCTTAGGCACCTTCTCCGCCCTCATTCAAAACTTTTACGAACAAGAGACGGCACCCTTTCCTGCCGTCCATGTCGCACTCGATACCGGTACGGAGGAAGGAGTCGGCGCAGGTGTGAGAGCATATGTCAGGTCAGCTGGCTTTTCCATGTTCCATGCTCCATCACCGATCCGGTACGATACAGCTCTCCAGTAGGGGTATATTCAAAACCGGAGAATTGCGTATTCGTGCCCATCCCCTGCGAACTAAAATTCCACGAGTCTGAACGTTCAGGACGTGCGTTGTACCAATTCCTCATCTACCATCAGCTCATGCCGTCGCAGTTGATCTTCTGCTCTCTTCTTCTACATCATCAAACACTTTCCTTCCCACCTCACCCCTCCCCGCTCTACATACTGCTCTCGTGAGCACGTCCGATGCACTCAATCGTGTACTCGCACACGTCCAAGCGATCCTTCGAGGAGAGATTCCTCCAGATCCTGCACTGGGGAAGTATTTGTGGAACGTACTCGGTGCAGCACCCGACGAAGAAGGTGGTTGGTCCACAGCATTGCAGGACAATGTCATGGTGTCGTATTTGGCAAATTTAGTGAGAGGACAGGCCGAAGTTGCAGCGAGGTTGGCGTTGGCTGGTGGGGCATGAATGTGGGCTTTCGAAATGTAAAATCCAGTGCAAGACGCACACCGGCCGAGGGCGCAACAAGCAATGTCATGTAGGATGTGCTCAATGGCCTGCTATTCGTTATACAAACCGAGACCCTTCATTGGGACACTGCAAAGGGCGCTGACTCTCGTTGCGACATCACCCATCATTCTAACGCCTTGGTATATTTTTCTTTTCACCAGGTTTCGCCTCAGAACAAGCTTCCGCTCATATGACTTGATGCGTTCAGTACCGAGTTAGTGAGCGATACAGGATACGGTAGACGCCGCACACACCATCAGCTATTGAATATCCTCGAGTGTTGTAGATCATGTCTCATAGCAAGGATTTCGCCCAATGGCCATGTGTTGGCCGGTCCACTTAGGGGTAGCGCGTCGTTGTCTTCACGATTGGGGCGATCATCGGTAAAGGCTGCCGAGGTTATCGTACCGCACTGAGTGGCATAAGCGGCAACGATGGGACGTATGTCGCGCAGTAGAAGTTGCTGGGCAAGATAGGGTCCGATGATGTTCATACGCACCGCGGCCGATAAGAGGGAGCGGGCGTGGAGAAAGAGGGCGAGGTGCTGGGCGCGATCTGGGCAGAGGAAGGTAAGAGATGATCGAACACGACGAGATGCGCACTGAGTGAGAGCTGGAGTGCGCCGGTAAGTACGCCCCAACAGAGCGGAAGATGGCCATGCGTGTCCCCGCGTCGCACGGCGAGCTTGAGTTGATCAACAAGAGAGGAGAATGGGTGGCTGGGGGATGAGGATGACGGTGCAAAGGCCTTTGAGTATAGCGTCAGGAGGGCGACGCCTTGAGATGTGGACGCGCGTCGGGCGACGTGGTTGAGAGTGATGGCGTCGTAGAACGTATCCAGAGAGACGAGCGCTGCAAGGGGGTCGCGCAGGTCGATATGTTCTGCGGGCCTGGTTGAGAGGGGTGCTACGATGCGATGGGCATCTGAGATGATGGGGAGAGCAGAGTGCGCATACGACTGGAGGCTGTCGTGGATGAAGCCAAGGACGGCGTCGCTACGTGGGGATGTGAGGAATCCGTGCGTATTGTAGGACTCGAGGCCGGAGGAGGCGACGAACGCGCCCGTGGGCAGATTTGAGTCGGCGAGGAGGAGGAGGACGTACTCGTCCATGGCCAAGGTCGGAGTCGCGTCGGCCGAATTGCCTCTCACACGGACGTCCAGCTCGGGACGGCGGCGGCGACGACAACGACGACGACGAG
>JBBPTJ010000673.1:0-11429 GCA_038094035.1 Pulveroboletus aff. ridleyi
AGTGGTTCCATCATCATCTGCAAATCTTTGTCACAATCACTCTAGCATTGCAGCCCAGGATTCATCCTGTGATTGTGGAACCCCTCAGGTCCCACATCATATCTCAACCACTGTTATGATGGCGTCGAGCAGCCATCGAAGGGGACGGGAAAACCCTTCAGCCAGAAGAAACAACCAAACCTATAGCTGATAACGAGGCTAGCTGGCAAGGAGAGAATGCCTGTAACCCTGGCAGGGGAGCTACAAGTGCCAGCAAGCCACGTCGAGGGAGTGCCCATAGTGGATGAGGTTCTAACCCAAGTTCCAGGGGCCCAAGAGCGGTGAACTAGACAAGTGGTCAAAGCTGGGGTTTAGCCAGCTGGGACTGCTGCCTTATATATTGTACAGGCCTGCGCACAGACCAAGCAGTACACTACTATACATGGAAGTAATAGATAAGGCTATACTACATATGGTAAGGACAGTAATGACCGTGGGTAGGGAATGGAAGTGCGGACGGAGATGAAGAGCACAAGGCTGCCATGAGGCAAGCCCTGAGATCTGGATCTGAGATCCGCAGAGATGGGGATCTAAGATAAATAAGATGATACATGAGGTGGAGATTAGATCAGATTGGGAGATCTAGGAGGTGGTAGGATTGCTGTGGAGATCTGATGGAGATAAGGGTTAGGATAGTCTAAGGGTTATCAACGTGTAACCCTAGAGGCTATGATGTCATAGATGACGTCAAGGGTCTGGACGTATCACATGACTGGTCATGTGATCGGCCTCGTGGAGGTCACATGATGAAAGGAGCATGAGGAGTAAGGAAAGTGATGAAAAGAGTGTAGAGATAAAAGTTAGTTGCACATGGTTCATAACAACCACTGACACCATACATCTGTGAGAAACTCATTGATGATGGTGAGGGCCATTCTGGGATCAATGGGTACATTTTGTCATTGTTAAGTCCAGATCCTCCAAACTCAAGTCTAGTCAGAGTTCTGAAGGTGAGTGCAAGATTTATCAGAAGACAGATGGAGGGCGGGATGGAGAGCAGGATACCTAGGAGGACATTGGCACAGGACTTATGTGTTGTGCCCTTGCCAAGGTTCAGTCCTTGTATTTCATAAGGAGAGAGAAGGGAGTGGGAAAGTGAGAGGAGGTGACTGAATGAGGGTCAGGAGGTGACTAGTGTGATATTCATACTAAGGTACAAAGACAGAGTACAGAGGGTTTATATATGAAAGTCTAATCAGAGTTCAGATAGAAAAATGGAGGTGCATATGGTAAGGTATGTCAGGTAAAAGGAAAGCATGTGAAGACAGAGAACATACATAGGGGGAGGCATTGTTATGCTTGATCCCGAAGGGTCGAGCATGGACTTGGTAAGATCCTAAGACACTCGAGGCGAGGGGGTACCCTATAGATGAGAGGGTCAAGGATTCGTCCTGGTAAGGACCAAACGGTTGACTGCCCGTTGAAGCGGGTGGACCAAGGACAATCCCTTGTAATCGGGATGGGATGCGGGCAAGAGTTAAAGCGCTCACTCAGGTGTAGAGCGGAGACACAAGAAAAGGAATAGGATGTTATAATCCAAGTAGGTCTAAGCTGGGGTACATGAAGTCTACTTGGGGTTTATATACGAGGACCAGGGGATGCTGAGTAATCATATAGAAATGAAAAGAATAAGAGAGAACAAATGGCTGACTGAGCATTGAGTCAGCGAGCCAATGGCAGAAGTACAGCAATGAGTAATCGAAGAATGTTCTAGAAGGTAGAAGAAGAAACAGGCATGTGATGGAGGGAACTATGAGCTTAGCATGAGAAGAGCTAAGCGAGGAGAGATAAGTCCAAAGAAAGGAAAAGAAGTAAAAACAAGGAATTGTAACATTACCCCCGGTTTAGGGTGTTGAGTCCACAACGAAAACTAGAAGTCGCCATATGAAGGGCCTGGTGAGCCCGTGATGTTACTCCATCCAACCTCATCGATGACGTCGTCGATGTTGGTGAATCCCGGGGAAGGTGCGCGGGGTGTGGGAACTGGGATGGGGCGACATGGGTTCCTCGAGCATTGGGGGCGACGGCGTGGTGGTTGGACAGAAGAGGGAAAGGGTGGAGATGGTGGGGAGCCGGAAAAGCCACGGGAGCGATGGGAGGAGGAAGAGGACAACGATGAAGACGGCGGGGGTGACCGATAAGAAACCCGCTCCAGGCAGAGGTACTGGGGATGTCCCGGCTTTCTGACTCTACAGGTAGGGCAAACGTAGAGAAGGCAGTGAGGTCGCCAGTGTCCAAGGATATGGCACTTGTGGCAGGTATCCTTGTAGCATGGATGGTCTTTCGGGAGGGGAAAAAGATGTTCACGCCAGGCTTCTTCTTCCTCCCAGGGGCTACGTCCGTTAGGACTGGTGGCGATGGCATCCTCGGAGTCTAATTGCGCACGAGTGACAAAGGGAATGTATTCCCCTTGGTCTTCCCTCCTGGCTCTTAAGGATGAATAGGCAATGTCAGCCATGTATCCGTCGAGTTCCTCAAGCCAATCTCCAAGGTCCAACTGGTAGGCCAATCCTCCTAATGCCGCTGTCCCGAGTTCTTGGATGGAGAGTAGGGCTGAGCATTGCATGGTATATTCCGGGAGGTGAAGTTTCTAGATTATGGCTGGGATCCTTGCCAGCTGTCGATACGCTTGGGTTAGGTACAGGAGGGGTGATCTGGGTTGGAGATGACAGTCAATGGGCATGGCAAGATGGGAGTTAGTCAGGTGTGCCTGGAGAATGGTATGGTATTCTTCGTCGGGATATCCCTCTCTGAATCTATGGGCGTGAAACGGGAGATCAGGCTCCACAGGGAAGGTTTCTTTGTTGTTACGATCGGGGGAAATACGTCCCATGGGGTCTTCCCAGCTGAAGGAGACAAGACGGTCCCCTCTGGTGGGCAAGGGGCGAGGGGTATCGACACGACGGGGGGATATTTCGGCTGGGGTGGCAAAGTAAGAGTCGCCTGAAGAGGTCAACCCAGGTGGGGACGACAAGGTTATAGAGGATTTGGTGGAAAGGCTGCTGGAAAACGCATCAACAGCAGTGTCAGGTGGAAGAAATATTGGAATAGACGACTCAATGCTCATAGGAGGGGGCAGAGGTGATGCCACCCACTGATTTTCAGTTGGAGCACCCTGGCTAAGTCGTCGGGTGATAATTCCCGTAGGGATGAGGGGGGACATGACATGAGGGCAAGAAGTGATGGAGTCGGTGGACATAATGTGTATGACTTTTGTGGAGATGGAGGAACAAGACTGAGGGAAAACTTTTGGGTGGAGGCGTTTATAAGCATCGAGGGTGTTCTTGGCATTAGTCAGGTCAGATTCGTTTTGCCAAGAGTCTTCGTCAGCAGTGTAACCCTTCCACCTAATCAGGAATTGTCGGCGAGCTGGAGTTCCCCTGTGCCGTATAATTTTTTCCACTTTGTATTCTTCTTCTTCTATTAATTCTGGAGGTGGGGCCGGGTAGTTCGGACCATGGACATCATTTTCGCGATAGGATGATAAGAGGGAAGCGTGGAACACGGGATGGATCCTCCATGTCTTGGGAAGACAAAGGCGATAAGAGATGGGAGATAAGATGTCGGTGATTACGAAGGGTCCTTCCTGTTTAGGTGTGAATTTGGGAGATGTGAGGGAACGTTTCAGGTTTTGAGCTTCTAACCAGACTTTATCACCGCGTTTCCAGGGAACAAAGCCTCGTGTGTTGCGTGATTTCATGACTTGGCGTGCGAGTTCATGGGAAGCTAGGGCTTCATCACGGAAGTGGGAAAGTGTGTCCAATCTGGTTTTGATGGCAGGTAGTGGAGTTTCCACAATGATCATGGGTAAAGGTTTGGGTTCGTATCCCATCATGAGGAAGAATGGCGATTGGTTGGTTACGGAGTGAGGGCAGTGATTGTGTGCAAATTCGGCCATGGGGATATGTTTGGCCCATTCCGTAGGGTTTTGGTGGCAAAAGAGGCAGAGGTAGGTTTCAATTTCCTGGTTCACCTGTTCAGTCTCGCCATCAGTCTGCAGATGATAGGCAGTGGAGAGGGCAAGTTGGTATCCTATGAGCTTTGCCAAGGATTTGGCGAATTCAGAGGCAAACTGGGGGCCCTGATCAGAGATGATTTTGTCGTAAAGCCCGAACTGGGTGTATACCTTGTGAAAGAAAAGGTGGGCGATACCTTCAGCAGTGACAGTCTTCCAGGTGGGGCATAGAATTACCCCCTTCGTAAGGCCATGGTCGACCACGACCAGGAGACTATCAAAGTCGGAAGACTTGGGAAGGTCGGTGATGAGGTCGCAGAAGATTTGTTGGAAGGGACAGGAGCAGGAGGAGGCAATAGGAGTGAGTGGCGCAACGGTGGGATGAGTATTGGGCTTCATCTGCTGGCAGGGACCGCACCCTTCAACAAAGCGGCAGATGAAGGCGGCAAGGCCAGGCCACCAGTAGTCACAGGAGATAAGCTGGCGGGTTTTAAGGTACCCGGGGTGGCCGGCAGAGGGATGGTCATGAGCTCAGGAGACGACCTCATGGCAGAGGGCATTGGGGACGTAGACACATCCTTGGTAAGTGAGGATGCCCGCATTGTAGGACCAGTCAGATAACCGGGAGCGAAATTTGGAGGCAACTGACCCCTCGAGGGTATGAAGGGTGTCGGTGATGACGGGGTCGGAGGGGGAGGAGGCAGCGACCTTGGCAGCGAGGTCAGTGTTGATGAGTTTGACAAAGAGGTCGTCTGGGAGTAGAGTGACATCCCCATTATCAGCATCATCAGAGGACATGAGATCTGGTCGGCGAGACAGGGCATCTGGGGTGGAGAGAGCGGAGCCAGGAACATGGGTGAATTTGAGGTCAAAGTCAGCAAGGTCCAGGAGCCAACGGGCTTGCCGACGGTTAAGCTTGTGGGGCTCATGGAAGTAGGTGAGGTTCTTATGATCGGTGAGGATGGAGACCACGAAAGAGGAGTCATGGAGATGGTGACGCCATGCCTTGAGTGCCCGGATGACAGCAAGGAGTTCTCGATCGTAGATATTGTAGTTTCACTCTGCAGAGCAAAAGGACTGGGAAAGGTAGGCACAAGGCCAGAGGTCACCGTTACCATCGGGTTGGAGGAGGACGCCACCCGTTGCCCATTTTGACGCATTGGTGGTAATGGAGAACAGTTTGGTTGGGTCTGGTAAGAGGAGGACGGGTGCCGAGGTGAATGTTTCTTTTAGGCGGGTGAAGGCAGAGGCACAAGCAGGGGACCAGTCCCAGGGGTGGTCCTTCTTGGTGAGGTCGAGAAGGGGGCGAGTGATGGTGGAATAGTCTGGGATAAATCGTCAATAGAAGTTGGCAAAACCCAAGAAAGACCTGACGTCCTTTACCTTTAGAGGGGTTGGCCAGTCAGCGATTCCGGCGAGTTTAACAGGGTCCATGGCAAGTTTGCCCGGTTTGACCACCATCCCAAGGTATTCAACTTTGGTAGTGGCGAAATCACATTTCTCCAGTTTGAGGTAGAGGTCGAGTTCGGTCATTCGTTTGAGGATGCGACGAGTACATTCGACGTGGGTTCCTTCATCAGGGGAGAAGATGAGAAGGTCGTCCATGTAAATGACAAGCCACCCTTCGGCGATAAGGTCGTGAAAAGAGTCGTTCATGAAATGTTGGAAGGTGGCAGGGGAGTTGGTCAGGCCGAAGAACATGACCATTGGCTTGAACAAACCCTTATGGGTGAGGAAGGCTGCCTTCCAGCAGTCAGATTCCTTGATTCTGACATTATTGTATCCCCATTGAACGTTGAATTTGGTGAACACTTTGGCGCCTTAGAGGCGCTCAACGAGGTCTGAGATGAGGGGGAGAGGGTAGGTATCACAAACAGTGTGTTCATTGAGGTATCTTGGCAAGGGCACAGTTTCCCATCTTTCTTTTTGACGAAGAAGAAGGGGGACGACTGGGGGGATTTAAAGGGCCGGATCTTTCTAGCGCAAAGGTTTTCTTCGAGGAAGTCCTCTGTGGCCTTCTTTTCAGCTTCGGTGAGTGGGTAGAGTTTGGCCGATTGTGGTTTAAATGTTTCATCGAGTTGGATAGGGTGGTCATAGGGACGAGAGGGGGGAAGATGATCAGCAGATTCTTTAGAGAATACCGATGCGAAGTCAGCAAATTCAGGTGGTAACCTTACTTCCTTCTTTTTGGTGAGGGCTTCAATGGTGAGGTCGGTGGCGGTGGTAAGACGTTTAACAATTACCTCGTCCTCCCACGCTTTCCACTCCTTATAGGTTGGTCATCTGTGTCCTTCCCAATCCTGGAAGTAGTCAAACAGGGTGCTATCCCAGTCTTGTTCTACTTGAACATGGCGAATTTGGACGGTGTCCAGGGTGTTTGTGACTGTCGTTGCGTGTTCCATGAGCCATTTGGTCTCTTCGGGTGATTCCGTTGGCAAGGCAGGAGTTAGGGCGTCAGAGATGGGGAGAAGGAGAGTAGAGGTGGACCAATCGATGAGGGGGTTGGCACTTCATAACCAAGGCATCCCAAGGATGAAGGGATCGTCTCCACAGTGCATTACATGAAAGGTTTCAGAGTAGAAGAGGTCTTCGATGGAGAAGGGTAGGGTAACAGAGAATTTAATCGGTCCTTCTTTGTTTGGGGTGTTGTCTGCGTTCCAGACTTGGATAGGTTTTGAAAGGCGAGTAAGTGGGATGTGGTGTTTCTTGACGAAGGCCCAATCTATACAGGATCGGGTGGCCCTGGAGTCAACAAGGGCACAGGTTTTGATGGCTTTCCGACTGGTAGCAAAGATGAGAGGGATTCGTATAGCACAGGGATCTTTAGCTACTAGTACACGGTGATTAGAGGAGGAAACGTGTGTCAAGGGCGTTCCTCCTTTCAAAAACCCTTTCCCCATCCGGAGAAGGTTACCCTTTTGACGGTTTCTTCAGGGGGGTCTTCTTCATCTTCGTCATTGGGTATAGGTTTGAGTTTGGGAAGCGATAGGGTTTCAGCGACCTTTTTAACAGAGGTTTTCTTCTTCCCTGAGTTTGGGAAGGTGGGGCAAGCATTGGACATGTGTCCGGGTTGGCAACAGCGGAAGCAGAGTTTCATCGTCATACACCGCTTTCGCTCTTCTGGGGTTAACTTGCCAATCCTGACGACGTCTACATCTATGGCATCGGGATCCTTTGCGGAGGCAGTAGAAGATGCGGCAGGTCGGAAGTAGTTGTACGTTCCTTTCTGCTTGTAGGCATCAGCTCGCTCCCACTGGATGATGAAGTGAACAGCTTTCTTGTACCATTCTTTAATGGTGACTGGGGGGGTGTCCATAGAGAAGATCTGTTGGCAAAGAGAGTTAGGTATTCCAGCAGCAAAGAAGTTGGTGAGGATGATGTCATCCTCAATGGTGCTAAGGGAGACTTGGTTTTTAAATTCTGAGATATATCCATTGATGTCTGAGAGTTTCGAGATACGGATGTTCTGTAACCATCTGACTGCCTTCGCAATGGTATCTTCATGTTGGAAAGTCTCTTTAAAACTTTCCACGAATTTCTTGTACGTTCCGAATCCTGCGGTGGGGTTGGCAAGCTTCTGGGTTCGGAAGGTGTTGGCCCAGGTGGCCGCAGATCCACTTTTCATAAACGAGAGGGTGAATGCAATTTTCTTTGCATCGGTGTTATAGAGGTCTTCATTGGTGATGAGGTAAAACTGGACTGAGTTAAGCCATGGGATGGCTTTCTCGTAGGTGCCATCGTAGTCATCTGGTTTCCCAAGACGGAGTTCGGTAGGTTTGGTAGTCATTGGTGGGGGGGTGAATAGTGGGAGTGGGTCTTGTATGGGGGTTTGGACTCGGGTGGTTCTTGCTTGGTGTTCTGCGTTAGCGAAGGCTCTGGGGAGGGTCTGGTGGGTGGCTATGGGAGTGGGGGATGGCGGGATTGGTTCTCTAGGGATGGATATTCTTTCAGAGAAGAGGGCCACGAGGGCGTGGTCCTCATGTTGTTCCTGGGAAGAGGTAACATGGAGATCAGGTGACGATGGAGGGTTTTCTTCTTCAGAAGACTGGGGTTCAGGTTCTGAGTTGACAGGTGGGCGTTCTCTGGTAGGTCCGAAAATCCTATCAGCAAGGCTGGGGGGGTTTCGTCGAGATATGGTGGCGGTTTAGGCGGTGCTAACCACAGCAGGAGAGCTTAGACCTTTTGTTACGCTTGATCCCGAAGGGTCGAGCATGGACTTGGTAAGATCCTAAGACACTCGAGGCGAGGGGGTACCCTATAGACGAGAGGGTCAAGGATTCGTCCTGGTAAGGACCAGATGGTTGACTGCCCGTTGAAGCGGGTGGACCAAGGACAATCCCTTGTAATCGGGATGGGACGCAGGCAAGAGTTAAAGCGCTCACTCAGGTGTAGAGCGGAGACACAAGAAAAGGAATAGGATGTTATAATCCAAGTAGGTCTAAGCTGGGGTACATGAAGTCTACTTGGGGTTTATATACGAGGACCAGGGGATGCTGAGTAATCATATAGAAATGAAAAGAATAAGAGAGAACAAATGGCTGACTGAGCATTGAGTCAGCGAGCCAATGGCAGAAGTACAGCAATGAGTAATCGAAGAATGTTCTAGAAGGTGGAAGAAGAAACAGGCATGTGATGGAGGGAACTACGAGCTTAGCATGAGAAGAGCTAAGCAAGGAGAGATAAGTCCGAAGAAAGGAAAAGAAGTAAAAACAAGGAATCGTAACAGGCATATGGTGTGGCAAAGGGTCTATGGTAAGAATGAAGGGTTGAGGAAGGAATGAAGGGTTGAGGAAAGAATGAAGGGTTAAGGAAAGAATGAAGGGTCGAGAGAGTACAAGGGGAATACTAAATATGGTAACTACAGAAGTCCAAGTGGAAGGAATGAAGTCCAGGTATGGAGGTATGAAATCCAGATTATGGAGTGCTGGAGAGAGGGTGATAGGTTCAGGGGACAGAGTTCAGAATGGATATAACAGTCATATCCACTCTGAACTCTGTCCTCCGAACCCTCATTCTTTCTCTGGTACCCCATAACCCAGACTTTGTATCTCCATACCTGGATTTCATTTCTTCCCTTCAGACTTTCATAGTTACTATATTTAGTGTTCCCCTTGTTCCCCTTCGACCCTTTATTCTTACCATAGATCCTTCATCACACCATATGCCTCCTCCTATGTATATTCCCTGCCTCCATATGCTTTCCTTTTATCTGAGGTACCTTACCATGTGTTCCTCCATTTCTTTATCCAAACTCCAATCAGACTTTAGTATATAAGCCCTCTGTACTCTGTCTTTGTACCTCAGTATGAATATTGCATTAGTCTCCTCCAGATCCTCATTCAGTCTCTCTCTCACTCTCTCACTCTCCTCCTTCTGTTATATCATATACACTGACCTAATTATTTTTCACTTTCACTTCACTTGTTCACCTGTCACGTGACCAGATCACATGATACAACCTAGACCATGACATCATATGACATCATAACACGTGGTCACCACACCCTTTTAATCACCATCATTACACTTCTATATCACAGAACTCTCCCACACCTGTGGGATATCACTTACCATACATAGACACCATTCACACCTTATCTGTAGCACAGCTTGGTCTGTGTGCCATTGCTCACAATATATAAAGGGTGCATCCTTAGCTGGTATCCCCAGCTTTGGCCACTTGTTCCTTGGGTTAAAACCTTGGACAATAAGTGCTCTTCTCTGCTCTCATCCTTTCACAAGCCTTTATGGCAAGCCTTTAGAAGACTCGGCTTTGGTGTTTTGACTCCATCATAACACCTTCCCTCCTATAAAATACAAGAACAGAACCTTGGTAAGGGCATGACACATAAGTCCTGTGCCATAGTCCTCCTAGGTACCTTCCTGTTACTCCGACAAACTTCATACACTAACCCTCGGACCTTGGACCAGACTTGAGTCTGGAGGTCCCAGACTTAACACATTTCTCTTGGATTGGTCCCTCAGTAGAGGCAATATGCCTCCTGTGTAGGCCTGTATGATGGGGCTCTTGGCCCTTGGACCTGGTGACACCTCCAGCAAGGTCAACAAATGGTTGATGTTCTTAAGTTGTAGGATCAATGGACTCATAAAGGTAGGGTCAGCTTCCACTGCTCTTTGTCTGCTATCCTTGATGCTGCTCAGTGTCTGGGAGGCTTATGACTTGTCTGCTAATGCAGCACTAGGCCTGGGTTCCAAGCTTGGTCCTAGTGCCTGACCTATTGTTAGGATTTTTACCCCCTTCTTTATGACCTTAGGATCCCTTGGGTTCTCCTTGAGAGTCCTAGACAGCTGTTGGCTAACCATTGAGGGGTTTTCCCCTCATCTGGATAGTCTGGTTACTGTCAACTTCACTTGGCTGCAGGTTACCATGCAACTTATTGTAAGTACATGTTATTGCACTTCAAAAAACTATCAGATTAGTATGGGTGCTCTGCACCTTATCCTCACTCCTTACTCACACTGGTGAAGTGAACTGGTAGGTTTATTCACAGATGAGTACATAGGAGTAAAATATGAGAAATGGCCTATCACCAGGATGGGCCTCTCCTTTTTATCTACTAGCACATATGATTACCTTGTATCACATATGCTTGTAAGTATGCAGTCAGGGGTTATTACCTCATATAGTATCTACAGGGGATATTGCCCCTTACACCTTGCATACAGATATGCTATAGAAAAAACTTACACTGCTCCATTTATTTTGCATGCTTTTGAGGTCCTTTTCCTTCCCAGTGACATGAAGGCCTTTGATATGTTCAAGTGCAGCATGGAGGGTAGTGTCCTTAAAGTTCCCATTGCCTTGCTCTGCCTTGTGCTTAAGCAGATATCAGACAAGTGCAGCTTTCTCTGGGGCCATCCACCTAATCTGCCTTGCATTATTGTCAATGAGTTCATTGCCAGGTTACTGGAAGTAATCAGCCATGAGTCATGAGAATTGTTTGAGTACCTGGACAACTTCAAGCAACTGATGATGAACATAGTCTCAATGCTGATCTGACTGATTGTCAGGATAATCAGCCTGTGAAGGTTGAGCTGGCATAGTTTATATGTAGTGAGTGGGGGCAAGGTTTGGTTTGGTTTAGTTCAATCTCCATCTTCTCAGCCAGCTACAAAGCCAAACAGGATCTCCAATGGCCAAACATGAACACTCTCAGCTACTTCTCAAGCAGTCAAACCATTCTCACTGTAAGGGGTCTATAAGGATCTTATAATATTTTTGTGAAACTCATGATAACAGAATGTGTCAAGACAGATGAACACAATTCATGCAGAATGAAAGCATACAACTAACCCTCAGTTTCCATTGCCTGCTCATCCAACTGTTGTGACACTGCATCAGCCCCCCCATGCTTCCAACACTGCATCCTCCTCCTCCTCCTCCTCCTCCTCCTCCTCCTCCTCCTCCTCCCCC
>JBBPTJ010000675.1:0-11421 GCA_038094035.1 Pulveroboletus aff. ridleyi
GTGCATGCCAGCATGCTTGCTGGCTGGATAGTGTTTGTGGCTTCCTCCAATATTCTAAGTTTCTGTGATTGGTCCAGACTTCGAACTGGTCTCTTCCAATCAGGTAATGATGCCATTCTTCCAGGGCATGGATAACTGCAAGCAGTTCTTTGTTGTAAATAGGGTAGTTCTGCTCTGTGGAGTTAAAGCTATGCAAGAGAAAGGCACAAGGTTGCCATTCCATGTCTTCACACTCTTGCCAGAGAACTGCATCTGTCATGATATCTGAGGTGTCGGTTTCTAACTGCATGCTATGTGTTGAGTCAGGATATGTGAGGAGCAGTGCTTCTGTGAACTTTGTTTTGAGGGCTTTGAATGCCTGTTTTTCTTCTTGACCCCACTAGAAGGGGGTGTCTTTCTTTGTTAGGTCATTCAATGGCCTGGCAATGTCAGCGAAACCAGTGATGAATTTTTGATAATAGTTACAAAGGCTGAGGAAGGCCTGTACTTGTTTCAGGCAAGTTGGTTCAGGCCAATTGGCGATGGCTTGGGTTTTCTTGCTTTCCATCTTGACGCTGTGTTTCAAGATGTTCATGCTGAGGAATTCTACCTTGTTGGTGCTGAAGGAGCATTTTTCTGGTTTAATAAATAGATCATTTTCATGGAGTTGTTGAAGGACTTCTTTGACAAGGGCTTTGTGTTGTTCTTTAGTTTTTCCCTTCATGAAAATCATCATGTCATCCATATAAATAATTAGGAAGGCATATTGATTAGCAAAGATATCATTCATTATATTCTGAAATGTGGGCAGAGAGTTAGTAAGCCCAAAATACATCACCATAGGCTTGTAAGCCCCAATTGGCATTATAAATGCCACTTTCCATTCGTCGCCCTCCTTAATGCAGACATTGTTATAGCTCCACTGCAAGTCCATTGTGGTGAACATATTGGCACCCTTGAGTCAATCCACCAGCTGTGAAATAAGGGGTAGAGGGTAAGCATTCTTAACAGTGCCCTTGTTTACATATTGGTAATCCATAATGAGCCATTTCTTTCTGTCTTTCTTTGGGATGAAGAATACCGGTGAAGTTTGAGTGGACTTCAAAGGACAGAGATATCCTTTTTTACCCTCTTTTTCAATGGAGCTGCAGACTTCTTCAAGTTCAGTATCTGAGAGGGGAATTACTCGACCCTTTTTTGGTACGAAGTCCAGTTTCAGATCTATTGCATGATCCCATGGCTTGCGTAGGGGTAAATGGTTGGATTCCTATTCAGAGAACACATCAAGGAAGTTGTGATAGACTTCAGGAACCTTTTCTTTGAGTCTGGGCTCAATGCTTTGAATAAATGCCTATGCATATATATTGCATTCATTGGTACATCTTGTGAATTCAAGTTTTTTATCAACCCAGTCAATTTCGGGATTGTGGTATGAGAGCCAGCTGTAGCCTATAATCATCGGATGAGTTCCCAGTCCGATTACAAATGCATGTATTTTCTTGTGATGGCTGTTGACAGAGGCCACAAGTTCAGCTTTGTGCGAGATCTTCCCAAGAGATCCAACTTGACTGTTAGCATTGTACATATTGATTTCCTTATCAAGAGGAATAAGGTTGATCTTGTGCTTGGCACACCATTTTCAATTAATGAAAGTATTGACTGCTCCAGAGTCGAGCAGGGTGGGTATCATTATTTGTTTTTCTTCTTTTTCTAATAGGTATAGCACATCGACTGAGATGGAAAACTCTTCAGGGTTCTTTAGGGTGTTTTCTGTAGGGATTTTGTTAATAAATACCAATGGGAATACTGTTTTCTTAAATAGGGAATTAAGCACACTATGTTTTAAGTCCAGTGCCAAGCTCTTTCAAGACCCCCTGGCGGATAGTGGAGAATTCTTTAAATTAATGAGAATCTGACTAATCATACAAATGGGAAAATCCTCGTCAGTGCACTTGGAAAGCTCAGCTACAGGCTCAGTGCCAGCTACAGGGCTAATCAGTTCACCCTTGAGCACGGTCAACAAGTTGTCTATGCCTACCACTTTCCTACTGGCGTGCCTGAGGATGTTTGTAGGACTTACAGGGTGGTACTACAATTGGCCAAATCTATCAGCTTGAAACCAGATCTAACTACAATGTCACTATTGTCCCTAATTGAGGGGTCCAAATGTGCAATAACTATTTTTTTGATGTTAAGGAGATTTTCTAATTTTTTATTTTGTTTCTCAGCTTTTAATCTTGCAGCTAATAAACTATTGCCAACTGGTACCCTACTCCCAGTCAGTGTCATATCCATTCTGAACTCCATCCTCCAAACCCCCCACCCCTTCTCTAGTACTCTGTAACCCAGACTTTGTACCCCTATAATCTGGACTTTGTTCCTTCCTCTTGGATTTCTGCAGTTACCATATTTAGTATTCCCCTTGTCCCCTCTCAACCCTTTATTCTTTCCTTATCCCTTCATTCTTACTATAGACCCTTCACCACACCATATGCCTCCCCTATGTATGTTTCTCCATCTCCACATGCTTTCCTCTTACCTGACATACCTTACCATATGCTCCTCCATTCCTCTTTCTGAACTCTGATCAGACTTTCATATATAAACCCCCTGTAATCCGTCTTTATGCAGTAGTATGAATATCACACTAGTCTCCTCCTGATTCTTGTTCAGTCTCCTCCTCTCACCCTTCTGCTCCCTCCTACCTTCCTATGAAATACGAGGACCGAACCTCAGCAAGGGCGTGACACATAAGTCCTGCACCAACGTCCTCCCAGGTATCCTATCTCCATCCCATCCTTCATTCATCCTCCAACAAACCTTGTACTCACTCTCAAACCTCTGACCGGACTTGAGTCTGGAGGACCTGGACTTAATAGTATATTCATACTCCCTCTTGTCAAGGTTCATCCCTTCTGACAAATCCCATGTCTGCATATACAAGACGAATCTCCCAGTATGAGCAGGTCCTGCAGACTTTGGCAGCTCTTGCAGGGTCCCTGGAGACTTTTGAAGCTTCTCTGCACACACCATGGTCACTGTGCCCTCCATCTCCAAGGTGCATAATAGACAGCCCTTGTCCCCACTAACACCTCTTCCACTTACCCTCAGCCCTGAACTTCCTCCAATGGGTTCTTAGCAATGGGACAATGAGGAATCCATCCAAGTCTGACCTGGCACCCTGATGCCTTCGTGCAGAAGGGCAACGGGGACGGCCCAGGTGGAAATGACTCCTCTAGCTCCTCCAATGCAGACTCCAACCAGGGTTCCTCCACCAGGCACTTCCCTGATGAAGATCACCCTGAAGATGAAAAATGCAACCAAGTCCCTCTTGCCTACAAACCCTTCACTCAACTCACCAATGCCATCAAGGGGATAACCCACCAGGCACTCTGATGACAGAAGACCAAAGGCTCTAAGCCCAAGGTCTGGGAACCCAACCCATTCGATGGGACAGACCCAAAGAAATTCTGCCCGTTCGTTGTCCAGTGCAAACTCCACTTCCAGGCCAATCCCTGGACCTACTGCAAGGATTGGACCAAGGTAACCTTCGCTCAGTCCTACCTCAAGGGGACTGCACTTGAATACTTCGAGCCAGACCTCCTTGGACTTGAAGTGCCAGGCCTCCAACCCACATGGATGGACAGCTGGCACACCTTCCTATACAAGTTGCAGTCTAATTTCAGACCTCATGACCCTGTTGCAGATGCCGAGGCCCAGCTTGAGCACGTCCAGATGCATGACTCGCAGTGCATCTCCAAGTACATTGTTGAATGGAATTGACTTGCCAGCCAGGTCTGAGACTGGGGCCAAGGGGTGCTCTGATGGAGCTTCTACTCTGGTCTCCCAGACCACATCAAGGACGAGCTTGCTTGTCAAGGCAAACCTGACAACATCCACGAACTCTGTGCTCTCACCCAGCAGATAAACCATTGGTATTGGGAACACAAGGATGAAATCGCCTGCACAACCAAGGCCTCTGGGTCAAACTCCAACAACTTTGCATCCACCTCCAAATCATCCAATTCTGGCAAGGACAGCTCATCTGGTGCCACCTCTACCTCCACCTCCAGTAAGCCTAAGGACAAGTTGTTCAAGGGCTCCTCTTCTTCCTTTGCCAACAAGAAGAGTGGGAACGAGTCTGCCTCCGCAGACTTGATCTCCGCCAAGTTGGGCAAGGACAGCAAACTCCTCCCTGAGGAGCAACAATGCTGTCTAAAGCTTGGTTTGTGCCTCTTCTGCAGCCTTGCTGGACACTCCACAAAAGAATGTCCAAAGAGCACCTCTAGGGCTGCAAAGGCTTGAGCAGCTGTGACAACTCCTGCTCTGATCTCCAGCTCTGCTTCCTTGGAAGTGAAAAAATAGAGTGCGATGTTGTCGCATATTGCATGTGTGCCTTAGTTCAAACGTAGTGCAGTCATAGAGCCACTGCGATTACATAATCATGGACAACCTTCGGACTGTACTACATTCTCTACCCATAATAAACATAACGACTTTCTCCACCATTTGGGCTATTGGGCATCCTATTGGACCACTCCTCACTTTCTTGCGCTAAAAGGTTATGAGCCCCAAGTGTGCTCATTAGCCCACTCACCAACCTAGGAAATCCCCATGGCTTGGCTTGATGAAGACAAAGTCTTGGAGCTTAGGCCGGATGGCAGGAATTGGTTGGCATGGCATGAGAAAGTTGTCGGGACTATCAAGGACCACAGGCTGCAGGAATATCTCACGGGTACAGCCACGAACATGGACCATCAGTCCGAGACAATGGTGCAATTCATTGTCACTTTGAGTTTGCCAGACTCGATTTTAATTTCAGTTTATCATCTTGGAACAGCACAAAAGTTCTGGGAATACCTCACACAATGGTTTGACAAGACTGTGATAGCTACTAAAACGGCTACAGAAAAGTCTAGGGTACCTGACGAGGCAGCGTGAGTGGCTGCACCAATGCCAAGATGGTTCAGTGGCACCTGTTGGAGGTGTGGCAAGATTGGTCACAAGGCATGGGAATGCCGAGAGGTCAAGGGACCAGGTCGCAAGACCACTATGGTTGAGAGGGCAGGCAGCAAGGGCGAGAGGGCTGAGGATGTCAGCTGGTGAGAAGCTGGAGCCGAGAAGGCTGCTGGCATGGGCCACAATGACATGGACAGTTGGAGCGACAGTGGTGACACTGAGGTCAGCCACATGCACGAGTCCATCAAGGAAGCCAGCCAGGACTGTGAGGAGGTTGCAGATACTGAAGGGAAACCCCTGGCAAGTGAGCATGCTTGCATTAGAAATGGAGATGCACCGGACACTGTTAGCGTGTTGCTCGAGGGGAAGTGATGCGATTGGTTGGCGACTGACAACACTGACAGCGCTAGGTTGCAGTGAGACACTGGCAGCCTGAGCAGTGAGGACACTGGACCAGGGGACATGACAGAGGACCCTGGGGACACACCAGGTGATGATGAGCATCATCCAGATGCATCTACAGAGCCATCTGTCGCTGCTGTGAGCGCAGGGGTGGCTAGTGTGATCAGACAGGCCATGGAGGGCACTGCCAATGCAAGTGGCATACCAGGTGGGCCACCTGTCACTGCTGTAAGTGCAGGGGTGGTCAGTTGGGTCCAACAGGTCAAGGCCACGATACCAGAAGTCGCGGTTACCCTGGTGAATTGGACGACCAGGCAGATGAACTGCAGATGCCGATGACTGGAGGTAGAACTCCAGTCAGTGTGGTCGAGGACTGACCAGCAGGTGGGCGCACTTGTGATATAAACAGATATGCACCAGCAATACCAACGGAGTCTCCCGATTGCGCAGAGAATACACTACCAGACCCTTGCGACGAACCCAGGGACCGGGCCAAGATCTTGAAGGTGGAGCTGGAGGCAGAGCATACATTGCAACACCACACCGTGAAGATTGAGGGGGTGAGATGGTCCATGTGCCAAGCCCATGGGCAATCTGCAACAGTGGGCAAGGAAGGTCGTCAGTGCACAGCGGTGGATGACAACGATGTACCAGTGGACCTGCCACAACTCCCTAAGCCATGCAAGCCACCTGATGATGCCGTGAATGGATTGGTTGACCCCTTGAGCATCAAGCTTGAAGGGGAGAGTGGTGACTGGCAGCTGAGTTGTGAGCTGCGATGCACGAGCAGCAAGATGCTATGCAATAGGTCAGTACTGGCGAGCTACAATGTCGGACTCACCTGCAGCACAACACCCACTCAAGAAGTGTTGGAAGGTGTCGAGGAAGCTGCAAATGGATCAGTGAAAGCCACACGATGATGTCGCAAATCCCTGAGCAATGAGCTTGAGGGAGAGCAACTGTACCTGGTGAGCAGCGATGTTGGATGACCTCATGACATGACGGATGTGTTGAGGGCATTGGCCCATGTCGAGGACATTGATGGACAGATGAAGAAGCTGCAAGAGTTGTCAGCATGGCAGCACATCAACATGGAATGGGCAGACTCACCTATGAGGTCTGCAGGCCCAAGACATGCTGTATACGATCTGGGGGGTGAAGTGACCATACCTGGTGGTCACCTGAGTGACCAGGAGCATCCAGAGGATGAAGACAACAGTGGCTGTGTCGAAATGGACACACTGTGTCAGGTCACCAGGCCAAGGGTCTTGCTGGACGAGCTGGGCGAGCCAGGAGATGGTGGCAGCAGTTGGAGCTGTGATAGGGTTTGTGATGGAGTCCAGATGGGCCATACAGGGTGCTGGATGGATGGTGCAACGAGTGGCACGCACCGTGACTTGAAACGAGTCGAAATGCAACTGCTAGCTGAGGGCAAGTGGTCAGAGCGCTGGTGGTGCAAAATGAATGGGTTATATGCACCTGGACCATCCACACCACCCAACCATCAAGCCTGGCACCCCATCTTACTGTCAAATGGACCACGCCATCATGGCAGGTTGAAGTCACGCACTAGAAGCGTTAGTCAGGTCAGCATGATAAAACTGACTTACCCTGTTATCCAGGCACACCAGGGCCATATTGGGTCAATCAGATGTGCCAGATTCATTCCATGTATGTTGGACGTGATGCAGGTGTGATGCCGAGTCATGACTTGCATTACTGACGGTGTTAGAGGTGATTGATGGCAATCACGCACAGAGAGATGAGTGCAGGGTTTAGCCGAGCTGTGACTTCCATATTGGGACAAATGGGCACAACTGAGGCGTGACTTTCCTTATTTGGACACCGCTCAAATGCAGGACTTTCAGGACACATCGAATGCATCAAATATCATCTTTTTACATGTTTTCATTTGGAATGAAGCCTTTGCATTTGTTGCTGAAGAAGGTATTCATTTCATTTGGTTTTATTCTTTTCTTAGAGTACAACCATACTTTGTTTGAGGGAGAGTGTTGTCGCATATTGCATGTGCACCTTAGTTCAAATGTAGTGTGGTCATAGAGCCACTGCGATTACATAATCATGGACAACCTTCGGACTGTACTACATTCTCTACCCATAATAAATATAATGACTTTCTCCACCATTTGGGCTATTGGGCATCCTATTGGATCACTCCTCACTTTCTTGTGCTAAAATGTGACTCCCCTCTAGCACAGGTTGGGAGTCGCATTGAGCCCGATAACTGTGCTCCTCCAACACTCCATCTCAATGTGTCCTCTCTTTCAGATCTGAATTCCCTCCACCCAATAGTTTCCCTTCCCGATTTCTCTATCTCCGATGTACCGTTACTTGTAGACTCCAGCTCTACTCATTGTTTTATAGACTCTGCCTTTGTAGATAAAAATAAGTTACCTACATACTCTGTCCCTATGCTCTCACTCCATCTTTTCAATGGCTCCTCTGCTTCCTCCATTTCCTCCACTATAAATCTCCAATTGTCCTTCACTTTGAGAACTTCCACCTCTGAAACATTTTATGTTACCTCGTTGGATCCCTTGTGTCATATAGTTCTCAGACATTCTGGCTCGCCCGTTACAATCCATTGATTGATTGGGCTACAAATAGCATCTCTTTCTGGACTGACCTCACAGGTTTGCCAACCCCAACATCATCCTCTGCCCCTCTGGAGTTGAGCTCTGACACTCCTCCAACCCCTCTGTGCAAACCTTTGCTGGAACCCCCAGACTCTCCCTTAGCACCTGGACTTTGGTCCCCTCTGGTCTTCTTTGTCAATGCCACTGCTTTTTACCGGGCCTGCAAGCGTGAAGGATTGACACCCTTCGCTCTCTCCCTCCATTCCCTCTGTGGTCACAGCATCACATGTGTTGACGCTCTGCCTGACAAAACTCTGGACCTCTCAAAAGTCCCCTTGGAGTACCATGAATTTGTGAATGTCTTCAGTAAGGGCAAAGCTGACACCTTGCCTTCGCACAGGCCTTTTGACCTTAAGATCAAACTTGAGGAAGGTGCTGAACCTCCCATCAGTCACCTCTACTCCATCTTGCCCTCCAAACAGGGAGCCCTTCAGGACTTTCTCAATGAACATCTCTGGATTGGCTTCATCCACCAATCCATCTCTCCTCATGCCACACCCATCCTCTTTGTCCAAAAGAAAGACGGTTCCCTCTGATTATGTGTCAATTTCTGAGGCCTGAACAAGATTATGAAAAAGGACTGTTACCCACTCCTGTGCACCTTGGACCTCCTTGAGGCCCCAAGCAGAGCAAAGATATATATGAAGCTCGATCTCTAGCACATTTATCACCTAGTCCGTGTTGCTGACGGAGATGAGTGGAAGACATCATTCTGAATGCGCTATGGTTCCTTCAAGTGGTTAGTAATGCCATTTGGACTTACTAATGCCCCCACCACCTTCCAGCACTTCATCAACAGCATATTTGCTGACATGCTTGATGTCAGTGTGATAGTATATCTTGACGACATTCTTATCTACTCTGCTGACCCTGCCTCATATTGGAAGCATGTCCGAGAAGTCCTCTGGCACCTCCATGTCAACAGACTTTATCACAAACCCGAGAAATGTGAATGGCACAGCAATACTGTCAAATACCTCAGAAACATCCTCTCGCCCTCCAGTCTCTCCATGGCCAAGGATAAGATACAAATGATTTTAGATTGGCTGGAACCCCAGAAAGTCAAGGACATCCAGTCCTTCCTAGGATTTGCCAACTTTTATTGCCGCTTCATCCACAGCTACTCCAATATCATGGTTCCATTGACCTGATGTAGGAGGTCAAATCCTCCTATGGTTGTAAACCCCCCCTTCCATCTATTACATGGGTCTGTTCAAGCATCCATAGCATCCATTGTCCATCCGGGTAGATCTTTTTTTTATCTTCCATTGATGTCTTTGTCAATCCTTATCTGTCTGCACAATCCAGCCATTTGTTCTGGGCCCAGACTGCATCAATCCAGTGCTGGATCCATTCATTCAGATCAGATTTGTTTAGCTTACATATCTGCTGGGTGCTGTTTGGACCCAGACTAGTTAGGTCTCATAGATAGAAGTCTATGGGTATTCCCGGGACTATAAAATGGGTAGACTATGACATCATATGACGTCATGCCTCATGGCAGGCACACCCCTTTAATCTCCGTTAATCCTGATGGGAACTCTCTCACATTCGTGTACACATAGTAGCCATGTATAGTAGTTTATCCCACAGACCCTATGGTCCGTGCGCTCCCTCTTGTACTATATAAACCCAAGTGTCTCAGCTGGCGTTCCCAGCTTTGACCACTTGTCTTCCCGCTACCTTACGGGTGATTAGTGTGCGTGAGCTTGCCTTCTCTTCTCTTACCTCGCCAGGCTCGGTAATAGCCTGTGAAGCCGAGGCCGGTGGTGTGTTGCTCTCAGCGTTCACAACATAGATAGCCACAGATCACACACAGTTAGTATCAGATAGGCACGTACATGTACTCACCACCAAGTCGGACATGCAAGCACCCGTATTTGCATTCTGTGCATCCCCACCCGTCGGGCTTGTAGTTCTTGGGGGTGGGCAGGGTGCGACATTTTGTGGCATCTATCAAATGCAATGTTAGTAATATTTACAACGAGAGGGCCTGATGGACCCAATGGACTCACTGCCACGTTGGATGCACGAGCGGCAGCATTCATGCTACGGGTGGTTCCACTGTCCTTGTGGTTGGACCTTGACCTCATCATTGGCATGGGGGCAGGGGAGGCACTACTAGGTGGCATCTAGAAAGTACACAGTTAGTGTTTCAATAGAGCACGTGATGATGACTTACATTGATATGAGCCAGGGTGTTCATTGTCGACCTGGGCTTGCGAGTGGTGGCTTTGCTTGAGTTCGTAACTCCTCTGCCAATTGTGCTACTGTTGTGCAGCTTCTTCGTCAGCACGGGCGGGAGGGACATCCTAATTGTAGCTCCCTAGCAGGTAGTCAATATACGAGTCTGAGCAATAACAATTTCATACCTTTGTTGATATGTGGTCCAGGGGGCCGGAATCATTGTCAGTTGTGTCTCCATCACTCATGTCCTCATCCGTTTCCGAGTCTATGTCGGGGCTTTCCCTTTCATCCCATGAGCACACATTCTGACGCTCCAGCGTAGAGGTGAATGCTAAGCCTGAGGGTATGTCGTCAGAACTCGAAGGGAACTGTAGTGGAGAGCTGGGGTGCTGAGTGACCAAAGGGAATCTAGGTTGCGATAGAGGTGGTGGTGTGAGCTCCTGGCTGTCGTCATTGTCAATCAGGTCCTCGTAGATCGCGGATACATAACCTAGTTGAAATATCAGCTAAGCGACTCGATAGAACTTTCCTACATACCTTTCTGTGAACCCAGAATACCTATACGCTGACCTGCGAGTAGAACTTATTAGCACATAGCCAATGATAAAAATTGTGAGGAAGCGTACATGATTGACTCTCCCCCTCGATGATTGTGTGAGTGTCCTCCCCACCTGCTAGGTTACGAAGTTGATCATTCTCCCAGTTGGGAAGAAATCCAGACGATCGGCATGGGCTAGCGGTGGTGAGCAGAGCTGCCGTCTGTTTTTTGGCCGGTCTGTGGAGGATGGCGGAGATAATGCGCATGAGTGAGTGCGACCGCGTTGTAGGAGGTCAAATCCTCCTACGGTTGTAAACCCCCTTTTCTGTCTATTACAAGATTCTGTTCAAGCATCCGTAGTGTCCATCGTCCATCCGGGTAGGTTTTTTTTATCTTCTGTTGATGTCTCTGTCCATCCGTATCTGTTTGTACAATCCGGCCATTTGTTCCGGGTCTGGACTGCATCAATCCAGTGCCGGATCCATTCGTCCGGATCGGTTTCGTTTGGCTTACATACCTGCTGGGTGCCGTTTGGACCCGGACTAGTTAGGTCTCATAGATATAAGTCTACGGGTATTCCCGGGACTATAAAAGTGTGTCCCTACCATTTTTAATGGATCTTTCTTCCCCTCCACTTCCTATCTGTGTGAACTGGGCTACTGGCCAGCTGTCTCCTCTTGCTCCCTGTGTCTCTCCTGT
>JBBPTJ010000678.1:0-11396 GCA_038094035.1 Pulveroboletus aff. ridleyi
TGGATTCTATGTCCTGGGCCTGCCTTAGGATCAGTCATGAGCATTCCGTTCCCTCACCACTCACCCATCTACACGCCTCCTCCTCCTCCTGGCGCTTCACCTCCACAGTCCGCCGCACCTCCTCCTCGCGCTTCCGACGCTCCTCCCTCTCAGCCTCTTAGCGAAGGCATTCCTCGGCCAGCCTCTTTTCCTGCATCCGGCAGCGTCGCTCGGTAAACTTGGCAACCATCAGGTCATCTCCATCCCCGCTGACCTCGACAAGTTGCTCATCTGACCAGTCACGAACATTGGGAAACTCCTCGATCATGGTGGTAGTGGTTTAGGGTCGTGAACAACCGGACACGAGGCTTTATGGGGTTGTTCAAGCTCCGTCCGGACTCCACTCTTCCGCTTCAGATTGCCTCGCACTAATGGCCTTCATGGATTCAGGCTTAGAAGGGGGATACTGTCATATCCGTCGAATCTGGTACTTCGGACTTAACTCCGGACAACTCCGGACACCTTTCCTGTGACCTCTGGTGCGTTCTCGATGAGTCCGCATCCCTGACACCCTGGACCCTCTGTATTTAGCATTCCTTGTTCTTAGTGTTACACTCCATTCTTCACTTATAGTACATAGCCATTAGCTTCGCCCCAGTTCACCCTCTGTCCCTGTGCCCACTTAGGAGCACAGCTCTGGTACACTTAGCATCCGCACTCTGAACTATTAGTAAGACCTATGTTCTACTCCCATATATAAAGTCCCCGCACTTGTAGTAGATACTCCAGTTTGAATATCGACTTGGACAGTCTCCCAAGCTCACTCTGACCCCCTTGAGTCTCTAAGACTCTCCTCTGAACCATCCTCGGTCTCGTTGCTTGCAACAAGACCAATCCGACTTCTTCTGCCCATTCTGAAATTACAGGACACCCCCGGAGTTGTGACAAGGGCGCACCACATACGGTGAAGCCAAGTCCTGCTCGAACTCCGGAGTCCTGGAGTTACCTCCCAGAGATCCCGGTTCTAACAATGGCACAATGAGTCAACTACGTCTCTCTTCAATGTGCCTCTCTCTGCTTTCCATCAGCATGGAATCTTGTCTGGCTTTAGTATGTCCGAATCTTTCACCATGCCCATGGGTATACTAACACTTTTTCACAGCTGCACAAACCCTCTACCCACCCAGTCAATACTGTTCCATATCATCCTGTCCTCGTATGCTCAAAGGCATGCACATGATGCATGCACAGCAATGGCAGTGCATTTTGTATATGCTTGCTAACGGTCCACTTCCTGTTTACTCGGTCCACCTGTCATGTGAAGGTATTTGTGAACCATTGTGCCCGCCCATATAAGAGTTTACGATTAAATAGCATGTGAGACCAACTATCATCATAACTTCAAGGTATTCAAGGGCAAGCATACCTACTACGGTGGGATCCCTGATGTCATCCAGATCAATGAGCATCAGTTTGCGGAGCACCAAGTGATTGAAATGTGGTTGGCATTGATGGACCATTGGTATGTGCAGTCTCTTTTTTCTGCCCTATATATTAACATATTGTCCCAAAGGACTTCTGCGACAGCCTGTGCCAATATCTACAACATGTCGATGGCCAAGTCCAGCGAGCCCCAACCAGATTGGGCCTTCAGTTTCTTAGTCTCAGCTGAACACGTTTGGTTTGCATTTATTCTCTTCTGCCTACTCAAGGATGCATTAGAGCACCAAGAGTACCTGGTCATCACACACTCTGGAGACCAGAAGGATCATTTCACTGAACTTGTTCAGGCACGAAACCAGTGCATGTGCATAGATGGACAACCTGATCTGACCCATTTTTGTGACAAGTGCATGCATTGGTTTGATGGGCCTAATGGTGAAGGTGAGGCGAAGTTTTGTTCAAGTATGCTGGCTCGCTAACCAGTGTCTATAGTTGATCGCAAATGTTTGGTCGTGGTCATGGACGGGTCATGGACGGTGTTTGTATTGGCCATCCATGCTGTGGTTCACACAACTGTCAGGTGCCTCTCAGGAATACCCAAGATCGTTTCTGTCCTATCCATGCTAGCTTAGAAGGGATTTGTGCTATCATTGGTTGTTGCGAGCCAGTGGTATCTGGTCACCTCACATGCACAAACTCTCTGCATCAACGGGTTGAGTCTCATCACTGCAACAGAGGCCAGTCTCAGTTTCAGCTTTGTGAACGCCTTCAACATGCTTGTGATGCCCATCCAGCCAGTCAGTCCATGAACACCCATGCGCTATCTCAGCTCACTGTGGTCGATACTGAGGATGTGTTTGACATTGATCTGAGCGGTCATGTCACAGACGCTAATCCAATCATATCTACCCCACCTGCATCAGTGCACAAGAAATTACAGGCTAAGTTTACTTGCTCACGAACACACAATGAGTAGCTTGCCGTCGCACCTTGTGGTATGATACTCGGCCGAGACACAATGTTTGGTACAGAGGGTGTAGCCAGTGTTGCAGTAAGTGCTATTTCTGGCAATGTTGCAAGTGAAGCTAATCCTTTTCATCATCCAAGGAATTCATCAAGCATACCTTCTGGATTGAGGCAATCAAGCCCGACCACATCTTTTTCAATAACAATTGCTTGCTCGCTCAGCATGTCAAGTCGGACCCGTATTTTGACAACATTGGCCTCAGTGTTGATGTCTTCCATTTTAAGTCCAAACACAAGGAGTCACATACCTTTTGTCAAGAAAATTGCAATCCTGCAGCATTCCCAGAGCTAATCAGTCAAGATGGCCAGGGCTGGTTTTTTAATTCATCAGTTGCTGAGCAGACAAACATGTGGATTGGTGGCTATCACGCCATATGCTGGGAGATGGTAGTTCATAAGTATAACTTTTTTCTGGACCAGATGATTTTGCGCCGCAACTGTGTTACTAGGGCCAAGCTGGATGCACAGGGCACTCGTCCAGGTAATTGGCCTGTGTAGTGTACAGCTTCCTTCACCCCATGTCCTCCAATAGAATTCATGGTGTGTAACAGATCAGTTGACAAGGTAGAAGTGATCTATGACAAAACGAGTCTACTGACAGGAATCACAGCAAATGAATGTGCTACAAATGAGATAAGGACCTTCCTACAAGTCCCCCATTCACCTCTTGCCTTTGATCTCCTGATGAAGAAATACTGACCAGCAGCTGTGCTGTATGTGCCCATATCTAATATATCATTCCTGGACTGACAAGCTCACGCTTATCCAGTGGCAATGGTGATCATAAAAGGTTGACTGGACGAACTTTACGTGAAAGTGGTCTTGGAACACCTTCTGCACAGGGCGATGCTTGTTAGAATCGAGGTGACATTTCTTGAATCCGGTGTCCATTTTGTTCACATAGAAGTCAAATGGCCAGATCTGGGGGCCGCTTGGTGTACCCATGGAGGATTCAAGGCTGGGTGTGGGGAAGGATTGTCAGATTGAATACTTCTTGGTGAGGTTGCAACGCCATGCATATAACAGTGGCTTGAGCTGTCCGAATGACTGGGGTGGTTCAACAGACAGTGCATGGTCCCGTTGCACATGAGAGGATGGAGAAGGGGCTGTTGTCACTCCTTTACCCAGATCGTCATAAGCCCACTGGAACCAGTCACAGCCATCCTCGCCCATATCGCACTACATTACTAGGATTAAAATAAGAATGAATCAAATATGACAACTTACCCAAGTGTACCACCGCCCGAGGTCATTGTCTTGTACCATCCAGCAGTGCCAGAATAGCTCTTGAGCGCAATAAAAACATCTGCAGGTGTACTGTGGCTTGTCTTGCAAAAGGGGAGTAGAAGGCCATGGTGAGGATGGCGGCGAGGGCAGATAATCAGACATCGCAATGTTATAAGCAGAGGGGAGCAGGCAGGGTTACTCACTTGCAACGAGGAGGCACTGGCCAGCTATATAACAAATCTGTGAATCGTAAGACCCTCTGGCGTAGTCCGCTGGAGTTCAGTGGAATCCTTACATAGTCTGGTGGAATCCTCGTGCAGTCTGGTGGAGTCCTTGCATAGTCTTGTGGAATCCTTGCATAGTCTGGTGGAGTGTGATTGCAGTCCGCCAGGCTACAGGCAGAGAGTAAGACCCTCTGGCGTAGTCTGCTGGAGTTTGGCGGAATCCTTGCATAGTCTGGTGGAATTCTCACGCAGTTCGGTGGAGTGTGATTGCAGTCTGTCAGACTATGGGCAGAGGCCGGCATACCCTGCTGGAACCCTCACATATGCTGCCAGACTGTAGTAAAAACATTTGTAGTGATGTGAAAATATTTGATACAACTTGTTCAAATGACTAATGTACTAAGAGCTAATTGTACTGGGACATCTATAGTCTACGTGTCACCATCTTCAGTTCTGTGTCCTTGACAGGATATGCTTGCAAAAATGTGCTGTAGTGTCCAGCATCAGAATAACTGGCAGCCACCACATTGTCCCTTGCATCACGCGGCACATTGAACCATCGGGCCTTATGATAGTAGTACGTAGAGGATTTCCAAGGCAAACCAAAGAAGTGCACAAACTGCGCTTCCACAGTAAGTTTGCCTATGGTCCTGAAGGTGAAGGCTGTGTAAACATCAACGGTGTAGAAACTCGAGGGGAACTTTGCCTGGCTCGCATCAATATTGGGTATGAGGTGTGCTCTAACTCTGGTTTGATCAACCTCGGCATCAACGATGCTATCATCGTCGTGAAGAGAAATAACATCATCTAATGTGCAATACTATTAGTACCTCTGACACAATGCGCAAGCATACACATACCAGAGAACGTGGACCCACAACATGACTTCTGAGAGCAGAGAAGGGGCTGGTTAGACTTTGAGTGACGTTTCCATAAGGAAGGTGCTGAAGCGGGATTGTCGAAGTCGTTATCAGAAAACTCCAACAATGCATCCAGGGCATCCAGGCCATGGGTCCTTGTGTGCATTTGAGTGTGCTTGACATAAGCACATTCTTGAGAGAGTGAGATGCAGGGATTTGCCTCATGCACTGAGGCTGAACCGAAATGGTGGTCAAATCGTGGGTACAAGGTGACATTGATGCCCTTGAAAAACAGCTTTTGTGAGGGTTTTGTCAGCTCGATGACGCTGTTGACCTTCATTTTGACCCAAGTGTCGAGAGAAGGGTTAAAGAAATGGACCACAGGCAATATTACCTCATCTTCTGGCTGAACCAGCTCGAGATCAGTGAGCACCAGGCATGTAAGCTTGAAGTAGGGATAAATAAACCCTTCTTGGAAGTCAATGATGATAGGATTTTCATTATTCTATGAGCATGGTCAGTAAGGAGTATCAATGTAGGAAAATATCCTACCCTGGGGTAACTGAATGCAAGGACATGCTTACGCATCTGTCTCTTCTCTATCAGGGATTCCTGATCGCATTGACACTTTTTTTCAGCCCTCTCGTGGATGCTGGCAATGTGATCTGTGAAAATTGGGCGAAGTCATGAAATGTGACATGGTTTGATGGATGGGTCCACCATTTGGAGACGCAGATCAGATGGGGAAGGACACAAGGGAAGATTGATGCTTGAGAATGTGGAGGGGAAATCGATGCTTGAGGATGCGGAGGAGGAAGCTGAGATCTGTGAGCCAATTAACGAGGGAATAGAAGAGAAGGGACACAAAGCTGGATCAATGTTTGAGAGTGAAAAGGAAGAGGCTGAGGTATGTGAGCCAATCGAAGATGGAATGGAAGGGGAGGGATGTAAGGTGGGATCAATATTCAAGAGTGCCCTAGAAAATACTGAGGTATGTGAGCCAATCGAAGAGAGAACGGAAGGGGAGGGTGGAGTAATGTCTGGTGTTGAAGCCAAAGGAATGGATGATGCGCCAGAGCTAGCAACAGTGTGGCCAGTGGCCACACAACCTCCAGCCATACAGCAGTGCTTGTGGCATATATGTCACTAGCACTTGCGTCCTATCTGCATCACCACACACTTCAAGTGGTAGCAGTGTTCACCTGGTTGGACCTGTGCAACCACAGGAATTGATGATGCCAAGGAAAATTGGGCAGCTGCCAAGGTAGAAATTTGTTGGTTTAAGGCATTAGCAAGTCTATCCAGTTAAACATTGCATACCTTGGTTGACAGTTAGCGATGTTACTGGTGAGGAGCATGGTGAGTTACCTAAACCATCACCCTAGCAATACCAGTTACGACATTGGTTGCACTGGTGATCTAAGTTAGAAAATAGATACACTAGCAAGCTAAACATACTGCATAATATGGTCATCTGGCATTTTGGACATTTGCAGCCACTACGAAATGCAGTAGCACATCAGCACCACATGGGCAACAGTGGGAGGGAGGATAGGAAGGGGGAATAAATGGCATAACACTGTGGGAGGCCATGAAGCCATAGAGATAGGAAATGTAAGCAATGAAACTGTACAAGCACAAGGTGCTGAGCAAGAGGTTAACAGCAGAATGGAGATTACACACCTTTGAGAACATGAAAGAGGGACATACATTATAGATGCAAGGGATGGGATTGATGCTGAATAGAAAAGAGGGTGCGGGTGAGTAGGGTGGAGGACTCTCCCTTTATAAGTCTGCGATGTGGATGGTGCATGGTGAGGAGGAATGCCAGCTGCAGGATAAAGGAATGCTACCATGTTGCAACAGAGTCACACAGCGGGACACAAGCTCTGCACTGAAGGGTCGCTAGACAAGGATAGTGAGAACTGACCATTGCGCTGGTAGGACAACAAGCCAGATTAAGCAGAGATCAACTTTGACTGGGAACTTAGACGGGTGCAGCCAGAGACGAGCGGTAGGCTGGAATTACTGTCTTTTTCAGGCAAGTTGTCATTGTGAGAAAATTCATTGCAAAACACGCCTTGACTTCGGGTCACCCATATCTTCTCAACACCTACCTAGAACTTGCCGGAAAAAATACCAATTGACTCGGATAATGCAAGAGAACACCTTATGAGCTGACCGAAAGTGATAACTATTCTGTGACTTGTAGATCTTGATACTTTGGGGTTTCGGGATTTCGGAGTTCCCACGGCCCCCGAGAATTTCAGATTTACAAGGAGTGGTTTTTTCGCCACCGGTCAATGCGGAAACTGATCCTCTGATATATCTGAGTCATATGGTACCATAACCGACGAATTCCGAGCTGGTGTTGAGGTGCTATCATTGACCGAAGGGGAGATGCGTTTTTCGACATAATTCTCACAGTGCCAACTTGCCTGAAAAGGACAGTAATGGTATATCTGATGATCGTGACCTCTGGCCGAGCCTGACAAGCACCCCGTCGGCAGTCACTGCCACATGAATATAAGGGTCGGGGTATCATTCAGTCTCCGCTCTAGTGCATTCTCTGTCACGTGTTTGCACGTGAGGTATGTGGCGATGCAGACTTGGGGGAAGTGCCGTCTGCAGGGCGACGACGGCATCAACCTTGCTCAGCAAGTTCTCTGTCACGTGTTTGCACGTGAGGTATGTGGCGATGCAGATTGGAGTGTTTGGAGACTTGGAGATTTGGAAAGGCCAATTCCGGGTCGTCCTCGGACATTCGGACACGCGAAAGTTCGGAAAGTTCAATACTGTGACTTTTTGGACTAAATCCTACGCTGTCTCGTGACTCGACTCTCGTAGGTACTCACTGATGTAGTACCGGCAGATCCGGCAAAACCTGAGGTTGTGCCAGTTGTTCCCGAGGGGCAGAACCCTTGACCTAGCATCGACTTCAGACTGTCAGTCGACAGCCAGGTAAAGCTAATTATTTACAGTAAAAACAAAGGCTGTAACCGTTCGTATCAAACTAATATAATAATTTTTGTTTGCATCATCATAATCGGAGTCACTCCATTTGACATTTCGTAAATCAGTGGCATATTTGATACGATGGCACCTTCTGCTGACATACTATTATTCCTACATCAACACCAGACCTCAAGGGATGCATCCTCCAGGCACCAATGAGGTGCGCTTACAGCAAGGAACTGTCAACGAGTACGGGTCCAACCTCTCGCCGTGTACCTGGCTCGCGCACCTTCGGCATAAGTGACATCCACCTCTTCTCCCTGATTTCTAGGCCCTTAGTCACTGTGAATAGTAAAATCATTATAAATCAATGTCTCAGACGCTGTTCCACCCAACATCAATGTCCACGACGCTGAAGTCATGGACGCTGCTATTTAACGTCTGTCGCTAGACATTAATTTTCACTGTCAGGTCATGGATGACGATAATTTTCAATGTCAAGCCTGAATGACAATAATTTTTAACGTTGTGCAACCACTCCATGTGCGCGCTACTCGATCATTATTCGATCACCGATTCTTCCTGGTAATTATGGCACGCGTGTTAACGATCCCTCTACTCAGAGTGATTCTACTCATCTCCCTCTCCAACTCCACCTTCATCTTCGGCTTCCCAAGACCTCCGGATCCCTCCCTCAAAGTTTTTCACATCCGTCGCAGGTTGGCGGTCTATGATTCCTCGTCGCTTCCCTACACGCACCAAGCCAACCGTAGCTTTCAAGCTCCGAACATCAGTAACGATATCGGCCTTTTTTGATTCCATAAATGTGTTCTCGTGTGCAGCGTTCTTGCCCCCTGTCTCCCATGGCGTGATCAGTGCGAGGACGAGTGTCTCACCGCTAAGGACTTTGAAAATCTTGTCTGTCGGTAGCGTAAGGACAAATATCTTCTTGAGTTCTCCATATCCCACCCGGTGAAGTAGAGTATGGTTCCGTGCTTCGACCTCAACTTCGTACTATCAAATCGATCAGAGAGATTCTGTGTCTAAGATAAATCCCAGTGACTGTACCTTCACGTAACAGTTCCTTCTGACTGGACCGGATACCGACTGGATCACTGCTTTCGTCCGAAACAAGTCGCCACCACCTCAAATTCTGAGTCTCCCAGCAAACAAAAAGGGTAGTGGGAGGTACTTCTTTACCTCACCATCTCGTTCACCAACAACCGCCGCAATATACTGGGCAATCTTGTATTGCAGCGAGGGATCATGGACGACTTCCTCTCTGAATGGCGTGCAGAGAATATGGTTGTCGTCTACGTCGGAGTCAGATGTACTATTCCACTAGAAATCAACACAGTACTTACATTTGTCAAAGGTTCGTTCAGATCCGACCGGTCCGTCGCCATTTTGGTCGTCCCACCAAGCAAGCTCATCGGCAACATCATAGCGAGTGGCGAGTTGCTCGAGAATGACCGTATTGTGTAAAACCTTGTTCAGATTACTCCATGGCTGCGTCTTGGAACGGAGGGAGCGCTGGAGGGTTCCACAGTAACGCTCCATGAAAAAGGTCCATGTCGACCATACAGGCCCGCAATAGCAGATCCCGTCGGCGATATGGAGAAGCCCGTGGGTCGTCAACGTGCAGGTTGGAAGCTGCTCAGCGCGATACTGATAATAATACCTGGCCCACATAAATAGTTAGTATCATTTCAATCTAGTATCAAAGAACATACTTTTCGTACTTCTCGACCCATTTCTGGAATCGTTGCCCGATATCATCGACCTGTTCTGCCGTAATCTGAAACTGCAAAGTGAGTTTCATCAGCTCACTGAGCTCGCGCATGTGTACGTAGTACTTGTTCTTCGGAAATCGGTTTTCAAGAAGCAGAGGCGCCATGTACACAAACCAAAAGCACCACGATTCGGCAATGAACAGAGAACGTTGGCTGGCGATGTTGTAGACCACACGTACGAATGATGCAGGAATATGTTGAATAGCTGCTGCAGTCTCCTCGCCAATAGTTTCCCAGACACGCGGAGCAATCTTGAACTCATCGTCACCAATGTCGAGCCCCTTGAATTGTCCGGTCCAAAGGTCGACAAGATTCAGGATTATATTCTCTAGCAAGAGGTGGAACCATTCCCATGGAATGGACCGTGCGTAATCTAGTGAACCGACTCTGCGCAGACCAGGAAGGCCTCGGATACCTGTTTCCTTCGCTATTTTCTCTTTTGCCGCTTTAGTCGGGGCATTGCGGATCTCCTGGAACACGTCGAGAAAGTCTTGATGTAAGCGAAGCGGAAGGTCATCAGCCTTCCAGGTAATAGACCCTTGTCCAGATTGTTTTGGTGGGCGCAGTGGAACGTAATAAGTCTTCCCGAGCCCCCGGACTGCTTTGATCTTGCACGAGCGACAAGGAAAGATGGAGTTGTGGCCCTTGATATTCAAGAATTTCTGAACTGCGATAATATCACCCAATTTCATGATGACATACGCGTGTAAGTCGAAAATAGCCTTCTCAGAACTGTCAAACGTAGGTACACCGCATGCGAGCTGCGCCAGTTCTTCATCCAGAGGCGACAAGAAGGATGCGAGGTTTTTCGGATGATGCGGACCAGGAATGATCCCGACACAGATGAGGAACTTGAGATGAGTGCGAAGAGTCGGGGGAATGTTATAGTTCAATAGGAGGATAGGGGTAGCAAGTGGGGCATTGCGTCGTTTGTAGAGGAGATAGCCGTCAGTGCAAAGGGCCAATGCGATGTCGCGATGATCAGAGAAGTAGCGGTGACCTAACTCCTCTCCGTCCACTACGACGTGTTCTCTCAGAAGCCTCCGATAGTGTGCTCCATCAAAAACGTCCGACACGTTATTCAGCCTCAACTCAAAATCAAATCGATACCTCATTAGCCGAATACGCTCAACGCTCTGGAAGAACCCTTGTAAACGCGGGATGAGAGGGAAGTAAGCGAACTGTCGACGAGGTTTGCCATTCGGTTTGAGACGCGCTTCATTGCAGTAAGGACAAACGGGAAGATGAGTATATTGTGCCGTGTAGAGGATACAGGAGTTGATACAGGAGTCGTATTTCACTGGGATAACGTGTGCCAGCTGGGCAGCTCGACGGAAGGTAACGAATTCGGACTCTAGAAGCATCTTGTGCCGAAATACGAATCGAATTTGATTGAAGGCCGATTGGGTGATGTTGCCCCTCACGAGTAGATTGAAAGCGCGGATGTTGTCCCGGTCGCTTTCGGAGAGTAGAACACTACCTGTGATGAGAACAATAAATCCATAACCGCTCTCAGCAGAAAACTAAATACTTACGCAAGCTGAACATATTCTCTTCGAGCTCCTGACGACTGGCGTCTTGTAGTTCATCAACAACTAGCCCTTCACCACCGATGAACTCATCTTCCGAGGCATCCTCTGCCTCCCAATTCCAACCGTCCGCTTCATCGTCGTGGAAACCTTCTTCTCCACTCGAAGAACCTTCTGATGGGGATGGTAATTCACTCGAGCGGCTGCTGGTCTCGTCTGAGTGGCCGCTCTCAGGCTCGAGGTTGTTGTCTAATAAATTAAATATATTAGTCTGAGAAACGCTATAGGAACTCTTGTGTACATACCTGATACATTGCCTGAACCACAGCTCGTAGAGTGGACACTCTCTGAGCCCTGTAT
>JBBPTJ010000679.1:0-11394 GCA_038094035.1 Pulveroboletus aff. ridleyi
GGGTTATCAGCAATGAGGAATCCCTTCCGGATCTGGAGTCCGTCAGTGACGATGATACACTCCCAGATTCGGACACTGTTGGCAGTGATGATTCCCTGCCCAACCTGGAAACTGTCAGCGATGAGGACTCTCTACTGGATCTCGACACTCCATCTTCGAGCAATAAGGATGAGTCACCTGAGGGGGACACTTTCTCCAACTGTGACAATCGGAGTGATTGGTTTTTGGACCTGGGTGATGACAGTCCATGGGGCTGTGGATGGAATGACACCGCGAGTGACTCAGGTAGTGACATGGACACCTCACCAGTTGACATCATCGCTCCTGTCATCGGAGACTGTGCTTCACCAGCCTCTCATGTTGACCTCTATGACTCAGGTACCACCCAGCACCTCACTCCTAACTGCACTTGCATGAAAAACGTGCAACTGATTCCACCTAAGTCTTTTATGGCAGCCAATCAACAGCATTTTGCCGTGACTGGAGTGGGTGACCTGATTATAGACATGCCAAACGGACTCACCACATCACAACTGCAGCTAACAGAAGTTCTGTACTCACATGAGGTGGGGTACACCCTTGTGTCGATTGGGTGGCTCAATGAGATGGGTCTTTTGACCACTTTTGTGCAAGATTTTTGCACCATTTGCGATGCCGACAGAGATACGATTGGTCGCATTCCGTGATCCACTAAAGGTCTGTATCAGGTGGTGCATGAAGGAGACCACACAGCCGCTGTAGAATGACTCACCATCATGGAGCTTCACCGCCGTTTGGGCCACATTGCTCCCTTGGCCACTCACATATTGGCTGAACAGGGTATGGTCAGTGGGCTCAAGTTCAATTTAGTGGATGATGAAGATACCTTTTGCGAGTTGTGTGTGTATGGCAAGGTGACTCGCAAACCCATTGCCAAGGTACATGAAGGGCCGCATGCTTCTGTCACTGGCAACGTTATGTTCACGGATGTTTGGGGACCAGCCCCATTGTGACCATTAGTGGTCGCTGCTACTACATGACGTTCACGGATGATCATACGAGATTGACTCACCTGTATCTCGTTCGCCAGAAGAGCGACACATTTGACTGCTACTGCACTTTTGAAGCATGGCTTGATTGGCAGCTGACAGCCAAAGTCAAGCTCCTTCATTCCAACTGTGGTGAGGAGTATCTAGGCAGAGAATTCGTGTTATACCTTGAGTGTCAGGGAACTGTGCAGCATCTCACTGCTTGTGACATGCTGCAGCACAATGGCATCACAGAACGCTTGAATCGTACTATCTTGGAATGAGTGCGAGCACTGCTCCACGCTAGCAGCTTGCCTAAATTCTTGTGGGGTGAGGCGGCACATCACGTCGTGTGGTTGAAGAATTGAACACCTACCAAGGTTTTACTCGGAAAATCTCCCTATGAGCTTGCTTTTGGATGACCTCCTGACCTCCGTAGCTTGTGTGATTGGGGTTTCACTGTGCACATTCGCACTGGTGGCAGTTCAAAATTGGGGGTTGTGTCGAAGTCGGCCATTGGGTTGGTGTTGATGACAGGACCAAGTATGCCTGCCATGTGTATTGGCCTAAGTCGCATGCTGTTACCATGGAGCAGGATTTCTATTTCACTCTGCTGGATGCCGTTAAGGGGGAGAGGGACATGCTATTGACCACCGACATCACAGCGCAGCCCCCCATTGCCAGCTCCACTGCATTGCCATCAGCTAAAGCCATGGTGCCACCGCCTCACATCACTCAATCATCACCCAACCTTATGTCACACGACCCCATGCCACATGTCCCTGCGCCACCTGTCCCTGTGCCACCTGTGGCACTGGCTCCTCCTGAGCCATCTGACTTATGCACGCAGCGCATCTGAAAGCTGAGCTAGCATGTGCTCAACATCCTCAATGGCAAAAGTGCCTCACCACAGCTCCCTCACGGTGTCCTCGCTCCCTCCTCCATTCCAGCAATGCCTGTCCCTGCGACCAGCAGCACCAAGAACACCCATGTAACCGGTCATGCGTCACCTGCCACTGATGACAGGTATGACTCCAATTACAATGGACAGGAGCTGACCATGCTCATTGAACATGCCAGTGCTGCAGTCAAAGCTCTCAAGCCAACCACGCTCGCTGAAGCACGCAACCGCCCCAACTGGCCCAAGTGGGAACAAGGTATACGGGAGGAGCTTGACACCCTCGATAAAGCAGGGACCTGGGAACTTGTCAACCCACCACCCAATGCCAATATCATTGGCTCAAAATGGGTTTTTCGTGCCAAAAAGGATGCTGCAGGTAATATAGTGCAGTACAAAGCCTGTCTCGTCACCCAGGGATTCTTGCAGGTCCTTGGGATAGACTATTTCGACACTCATGCGCCCGTCACCAAACTCACCTCGATCCACACTGTCCTCACACTTGCTGTGCAGCATGACCTCAAGCTCTATCAAGTTGACGTCAAAGGGGCCTATCTCAACAGGACGTTGAATAGCAATGAAATCATCTATATGCGCCAGCCACCCAGCTATGCAGACCCAGATCAGCCACATCGCGTCTGCCGCCTACGCAAAACATTGTGTGGACTAAAACAAAGTGGCCACTGCTGGTATCAATGACTCATTGAGATCTTGGTCACCCATCTGTCCTTCTGATAATGTGAGGTGGACCAGGCTATTTTTGTAAGATGTGAGGGTACCACCCTCACAATTATCATCATGCATGTGAACGATTGCACTATCACAGCCAACTTCTCTGACCTTATTCACACAGTAAAGAAGCAGCTCAGTGGTTATGTCGAGGTAACGGATCTTGGAGAGTTGCATTGGCTCCTGGGAATCGAGGTAACTCGAAATTGGGACGAACAAGAGCTCATGCTATCACAGAAGTCCTACATCAAGTCTATCCTCCATCGCTTCAACTTCGACGACGTGAAACCTATCTCAATGTCCATGGACCCTTGCACTCAGCTAACCTCCAGCCAATCGCCCACAACAGCTGGTAAATACGCTGCTATGCAGCATGTCCCTTACCAAGAAGCCATAGGTTCCCTCATGTATGCTGCCCTTGGAATGTGCCCAGACATCTCACATGCAGTCACCCAAGTGTCGCATTTCTCCTCAAACCATGGACAACCACATTGGGACACTGTATGACGAATCTACCAGTATCTCTGCGGGACGAAGTCTCTCTGTCTGACGTATGGTGGTATGGAAAGGATGCTAACAGGGTACACAGATGCCAATGGTAGCATGACTGAGGATTGCCATGCCATTTCAGGCTATGCCTTCCTCATTGATGGAGGCACAGTGTCTTGGAGTTCGAAGAAACAGGAGATCATCTCCTTGTCAACCACCAAAAGTGAATATGTTGCAGCTACGCATGCTGCGAAGGAAGCCTTGTGGCTCCGCTCCCTGATTGCCGAGCTGTTTACACCCCTTGCCGACCCCACCACACTCTTGTCAGACAACCAATCAGCAATTGCTTTGGCAAAGGACCACCAATATCATGCATGTACCAAGCACATTGATGTGCGCTTTCATTTCATTCGCTGGGTCATTGACAATGGAAAACTCTGTCTCATTTTCTGCCCCACTGGAGATATGGTTTCTGACATCTTCACAAAAGCGCTCCCCTCTCCCAAGGTCAAGCATTTCACTGCTGAGCTTGGACTGCACCTAGCTTGAGGGGGAGTGTTGGAATATGCAAGCATGGGCACAGCCACGCGCGGTCCAGACCACCCCTTTTAGACATCACTGACACCTTTATGCCACATATGTCATCTACTATACATGTTTTCCCTTTATTCTATTCCTTTGTTTCCTTTCATCCTTTATGCCACAAATCCGTCATACGATCTGTGGCACTCACAGTATATTTAGCCAGAGTAGTTACTCACCACCTCAGTTCATCTGTCCTGTACAACGACTGAGGTGAGCTTCTGCTATATCCGATTACACTACCTGTACTTAGTCTTTACCTAGCATGTTGCTCTCGCAGGTAATATATGAGTTCATCTGTCCCATACAATGACTGAGTGTGTTGCTCTCGCAGCTCCATACTACATTGCTCTTAACCTTTCAGCAGGTGCCCAAGTCCAGGAGGTGGTGGCTTGAGCCCATGAAGCAGTAGCTCAAGTCCAGGAGGCCACAGCTGTTTTCAATAAGGTGTGAGGTGAGCTGGTGGTGGTGAGGGTGGCACTGGGTGAATGGTAGGGACTCCATTTGTCATAGCTAGTACCTCTTTTCACAATTGTACCAATCTGATCATGTATCCATATCCAGCTGTGTCTATGTCCGTATCAGATACCATCCCTGAGCAGTAAAAGAAATGGATAAGTCCAAGATAAGATAAGATTTGATGCAGTGTAAAACAGTGATTGTGTGTGGGGCGTATGTGAGTGGGTAAGTTGTACTTGTCCCAAGGGGTTCTCTGTAGGGATGTCAGCAAGTGAGGGTTAGCTACAACTGACCTCAGTGCACGAGAGTGAAAGGAATACAATCTGGATGACTATGTGTTATGATAATGAATAACCTGGCCAAGGACGAGGGCTGGATACCAACAGCGGGTCAAGAACGAGGACCCAGGACAATGACAATGACTACCTGAATGATGAAGATGACAATGACAATGACGGGAGCAATTCCCAACCAAGATGATGACCAACTGGGTGTAAGATTGATAAGCTTTGTGATCCCAATACAGAATCTTTATAGTCTGGGTATTCCCAAGACTTTGTATTTATGACAACAACCAAGGCCTAATGCAGTCCATACCAAAACAAGTGATGAAATATGACAGAACTGGTGAACATTAAGTAAACACTGACAACCCAGTGAACGGAACCAGACCAGATGCATGGATCCACAGTGACCCAGGACCAGATGTGTGGACGGATGAAAGGAAAAAGGAATGGAGGAACAAACTGACCTCAGGATGATATGGATGGACATGAGACATGGGCAGGGGGCTTGATGGACACTTGGCTGAGCTGAAAAAGGTGGTATGTAACTGTAGGAGACTACTGGCTCCTACATCTGCAGGGACTTAGATGCTGACTATCCCCAGTCAGACATGTGACTGTGGGAACGATGTGCTTCAGAAGTTGAACAATGGTCAGTATGATGTGAGCAGATCATGCTAAGTGTCAACCACATCATGTAATGGTCCCCTAACTCTCTCTCTCTCTTCACTGTTACTATTTCTTCTCACGTCTTCTCCCTCATGTCCAACTTCAACACCATACTCACCTTCTCCCAACTGCCAGCTAGGGACAACCCCCAGGCCCATGCTTGGGCCAACCTCAAGGCTGTGAGTGAATCGATCCTTGCTGTCACAAAGACAGTCCCAGATAACAAGGAGGAGTTGGACAAGGAAAAGGACATGTGGATAGCCAAATGGGCTGCTACTGTGGTGCATTGCAAATGTTCTCGCTTCTATTTCAGCATCTAACTTTCCATAAAGTCATGCCCTCAGTTGCCTCCAGAACACCCACCAGCTGGGAGTTGAGGCACTCCTGGAAACAGGTGTTGTGGAAAAAATCTGAGAGTCAAATGAGATCATGGCTCATTGGAAGGCTGAGAAGGCAGAACACGACAGATGAAAGGATGAGGGGCTGCAAGCAGCCACCCTGCAGGCTCATGAAGAGGTTGAATGAACTCCAGCCATCACAGATCCCAGGACTGAACTGGACACATGCATAACATCAGACACAGGAATGTGCCCCAAGTCAGACAAGAGAAAGTCAACTGTCGTCATCAAAATACTGGTGAGATAGGTGAAGGTATGTGTTATGGTGAGGGTACGGATTGTGCTAATGGGTTCTCCAGCAGCCACATATCCTGGTGATGAAGACAAGGACCAGGATGATGTGCATGCCTGACCTACCAAGAAGGTCAACACCTGTTCTCAATCCATTGTCCATGGCAATCTGTGTGGGCCATGTGCTCACTTCAACAATGTGTGCCATGGGGTGGAAGGTCATACCTGCAAGTGGTGTGCACATCTCAAATCGAAGTGCAACAAGTTGAGCGGCCATTAGATCAAGGTAGCTTCCACAAAGATGACAGTGGAGGCTAGTATCAGACTCAAACTCAAAGTGAGAATGAATCAAAAAGATGAGAATTCCAAGCATAAAGTACTGCTATGATACAGGCTGGTTTATATACTTACTATCGTGGCTGCACTATGGAATATGATAGAACATCTCAGAACAATTACCTAACTATGACATCATGGAACCTTCCGGAACATTCTATGACCTTCTGATAAGATATGATTAGATTAGATAAGGCGAGTTGCGTTAGTCGTAAAATAAGATTCTCATGTTTCTGACATTACCCCCTTTTCAAGCTGACACTCCGAGTCAGTAGTGTCTTCACCGGGAATTTCGAAATACATGAGTGGGATACGCATGAGGGAGGCGGCAAAGTCTTTGAATCCAGAGTTGAAGATGGTAATTTGACCTGAGGTACACATGGGACAATCACATGGTATGTCAATGTCGATAGAGTGGATAGCTGTAGGGTGTTGCTTGTAAAAATTGACTAATGCTCCCTTGGCATGCACTAGGTGTGCTTTGGGTTCCCAAGTATGGTCTTCTTGTGGGTACCCTTTCCAATGCACCAAGTATTCAATACAACCTCTCCATTTCCGTATGTCGACGATGGATTCAACTTCGTATCCATTTCACTGTGGGATAACAGCTGGCGGTGGTGATGGTTTAGCTTGTGACGGGTACATGCTTTCCTCATAAGGCCATAAGTGGGATTCATGGAACACAGGGTGTATCATTTTCCAAGTTTCCAGAAGTTCAAGTTCATATGCAGCTAGACCCACTTTCTTTAGGATTTTGAAGGGGCCGTAGCGCTTATCTTCGAACTTCTTTGATGGCCGGTCTGATCGGATGTGTTTTCCATCAAGGAGTACTTGATCGCCAGTTTGATATGTGTAGGGATTTCGGGTGTTGCAATCATAGTACTTTTTCATTTCCACAGCTGCTTTCTCTAGCACAATTTTAGCTTGCACCTGCGTCTCCTTCATTGTGGTGGCGAAATCCATGGCTTCAGCCATTCGCACCTCTTGTCGGTTGTCAATGGAAATAAGTGGTTGTTATCTGTAGTTGAGTATGAACGGACTGCTTTGAGTTGTGCTGGACGTCTTTTGGTTGTGTGCAAACTCGGCTAGTGCTAACCACTTGGCCCAGTTGTTTTGTCAATGATTTACGTAAATCCTCAGGTACAGTTCAATTTCGGAATTGATCCGTTCTGTCTGTCCATCTGTTTGAGGATGATAGGCCGTTGAGGGATTTCCTTCGATTCGTAAGAGTACATATAGGTCAGTCATGAATTGCGACACAAATTGGGGTCCTCGATCTGATATCACCTTTTTTGGTAAGCCATGGAGTTTGAAGACATTATCTCTGAATATGGTGGCTACTCCTTTGGCGGTTATGGTGGATGATATGGGGAAAAGGTGTATCATTTTCGAGAATTGGTCGACGACGACTAGGATAGCATCTTTTCCTTGTGAGTCGGGTATGGGTCCGACTATATCAATTGATATGATTTCCCATGGTGAATTAGGTGTATCTCGTTAGGGTGAAGTGGGGTATGTGCTGACACGGGGCGGTTCTTTGTCTTCTGACACCTGTCACATCCTTTCACATATCTTTCTACATCTTTTCTCACTGTTGGCCAATAATATCGTGTCATGATAAGGTCGCGTGTTCGACGAGCTCTAGGATGTCCTGCAATGGGGTGATCATGATTTTCTCTTATGAGTTGTTCTCACAGGGATGTTTCCATGGGGATATAAAGTAAATCTCTCCAATGGATGAGTCTGTCTTTTCATGACCATTGTGTTGTTTCTTTGGTTAGACCTTCTAGGGCGTACTTTTCAGCACATGATTGGAGGCATTTTACTTGTGCCTCTATAGTTTCTTTTTGCTGTGCTCGAATTTCCACTCTTTGGGTTAGGAAGAAGGCATGTTCTGACGTCATATTTGTGAACATTGAATCGGGGAGTAGAATTTGTTGTTTATTATAATTTTGTACCCCCTTTTCAAAGTCTGGCATCCAGGACAGAGGATCCGCTGGGTTTGATTTTCCAGAGCAGTGTTTGAACATGAAATCGTACTCCTGGATTATCTGTTGCCAGCGAGCTTGACGTCGTGAAAGGTCAACCGGTTTGCGATAAAACTCTAAGTTCTTGTGGTTGATGAGGATCTCGAATGGATGTGTAGCGCCAAGTAGGTATTGGCGCCATTCCTTAAGAGTGAAGATGACCGTGAGCATTTCAAGGTCGGCGGCATGATAATTGTGCTCTGCATCATTGAGAGATCTCGAGATAAACGCAACCAGGTGCCATACTCCTTCTTGTTGCTGCGATAGGACAGCTCCAACACCCATACCAGAACTGTCAGTTTCGACCCAATAAGGATCTGTATCTGTTGGCATGGCTAATGCGGGGGCAGATGAAAGCGTAGCTTTCAGCTGGTCCATTGCAGCTTGACACTTGCCATCCCAAACAAAATCAACTTTCTCTGATGTTAGGTTGTTAAGGGGACGTGCGATTTGTGCGAAGTTTTTGACAAATCATCGATAGAAGTTAAGGAACCCTAAAAACCCTCTTAATTGCTTTTGGGTGGTGGGTTGGGGCCAGTCGACAATCGCTTGTACCTTCTTCGGTTCCATTTTTACTTTATCTTGGGATATGATAATCCCTAGGAACTCTGTTTCTTGTACTTTGAAATTGCATTTGTCATGTCAGAGATAAAGGTGTTCTTGTCTAAGGATTGTGAGGACTTCTCGGATGACCTTTCGGTGCTCTTCGAGGGTTTTTGTGAATATCATTATGTTGTTGATATATACAACAACTACTCCATGATCAATGAGTTCTTTGAACAGCGAGTTCATCATTGTTTGGAATGTTGTGGGGGAGTTGGTTAACCTGAAGAACATTACGAGGGGTTCAAATAAGCCTTGGTTTGTTCAGAATGCTGCCTTCCATTCATCTCCTTCTGCCATCCTGACGTTATTGTAACCCCATCTCACGTCAAATTTGGTATAGAACCTAGCCGATTTCAATTTGTCGACTAGCTCATTGATTAGGGGTAGAGGATACCGATTGTGTACGGTGATTGTGTTAAGCTTTCGGTAATCTTGTACAGGGCAGAGTCTTCCGTCCTTCTTTTTGATAAAGAAGAAGGTGGAGGCAAAGGGACTTTTGGAAGGTCTGATGTGACCCGATTGAAGATTCTCTTCAAGGAAGGCATCTAACTCCTTTTGTTCGCCAGGACTGAGGGGATATACTTTGCAATCAACGGAGTGATCTCCAGATAGTAGTTCGATGGCATGATCCCAGGGTCTTCGAGGTGGTAATTCGTTAAATGATTCTTTTGTGAATACATCAGCGAAATCGTGTATATAGGAGGGAGCTGCTTCTTCGAAGGTTTTCTTCTTCTTTTGTATGAACTCCTTGGTGGCAATGTCGGTGGCTGTATTCCTCATATAGGAATCAACATTGAATTGGAAGAGACAATCACCTTCCAAGAAGTGCACTTCTTCCTCATCATTATTCTCGTCTTCAAGAAGCCCAGGCAGATGATTGTTTTCGCATCTGAACTCTAATTGACCAGTTGGCCAATCAATCAGAGGGTTATGTATCCTGAGCCAGTTGTGTCCGAGGAATACAGTATTAATCCCTAAGTCGGTTACGGCAAGGGCGATCTTTTCGTTGTGGTCTAGTATATGTACTTAATTCTACAACGACCATTTCAGTTATGTCACCTCTGGCATTGAGCGTTCCGTCAGCATTGTAGACTTTAACCACCCTTGGTAACTTGAAGGTCTCTATACCATGTTCCTTAATGTATTTGACGTCAATAGAAGATCCAGTGCATCCTGAATCGATAAGGGCCTTAGTTTGGTATTTATGGCCATTGTTGGTTTTAATTTTGATTGGGATCTCTAGACTATTGTGGATCTTTCGCCTCTGCGAAGCCTTTTTAAAGCGAGGCTTCTTTTGCAGATCTCGAAGGATCCAAGCTGATTCTTCGGACATCATTCGTTTCAGGTCTTGGATGAGGGTCTTGTCGATTTCTGGTAATTGCTGGTCGTGTACGAAGGATCAGAGATGAGTTAAAGCTCTTTTCTTGTCTCCTTGTATTTGATTTTGGATCCAGTGAATTGACCATAGATTAATGGTGTTTACCCAACATGCTTCCGCATGTTTACGTAGTTTGGATTGGCCGGTTGAGCCGAAAACTTTGTTTCCTCATTTGGTCTCGTCTAGTGTTTTCACTTCAATGACTTTAGGTGTGGAGATCTTTTCGAGGATCAATTGTGCTATGCGATCTTGCAGTTTCATGTGGAAATCCTTATCAGAGTGATTGATAGGTAGGATTTTTACCTCCCCCCTGTAGTCAGCATCGATGACACCGGCTCCGATGGCTATTGAAGCTTTGACAGCTAACCCAGATCTAGGGGCGATATGACCATAGTGACCCGATAGAATCTTCATACTAAGTTTAGTGGATATGAGCGCTTGACTTCACGCAGGAATAACCACTTCTTCAGCCACATAGACATCATATCCAGCAGCACCATCGGATCCTTGCTAGGGGAGCAGGATGGTCTTATCCTCTCATTTAACCTCTAAGGGTCGTTCTTGTTTAAGGATACTTATTTTATTCACCTTGGCCAGCGATAACTCACCCACGGCTTCTGGTGTTTCGGTCTCAGGTTCACTCTTGGATGATTATTCCACAGATAACACATCGAATTTATTTACAGATGGAACAACAACACGAGAGTTACTTGTATTAGACGAATCAGTACAACCGGTTACTGTTCGTCGACGGAAAAACCCTGCTCCTTCATCTCTTTCATAATCTCAGCCATCTCCTCATTCATTTGATAATAGATTCTTGCGCCATTAATATCAATGTAGTGCATTCAGGGTTGTTAGGGGTGGCGGCGCATGTGGTTGGCATAGGGCCAATCCTTTCCACATGTAAAACACTTTCCTTTGGCATGGGCTTTGTTGATATCCATCGGTATTCCTCGTCCCATAAATGTTCCAACCTCTTTTGGTGGTGCAGGTTGGGGACTGCAGAAACTCTGCGCAGGCTGGGTTGTCAGCAGGGGAGGTCCGGCAGGGGCTTGGTATTGCAGCAGATATTTCTGTGGATCCAGGGGCCAGCGGAAGGTAGGATGATTATCTCTTCCAGTTGATCCTCCGGTGTTAAGAGCTTTGCGAGCTCTTCAATTCTGGAGGGATATCTCTGCCTGTCGAAGGCATCATTCCCACCATGCGATATCTGTGGAACCAGCGAGCATGGCGTGTGCTTGTTCTATGAATCCAATCACCTCTTCTTTGATTCCTTGTTGGACAACACGTACCAGCGT
>JBBPTJ010000680.1:0-11389 GCA_038094035.1 Pulveroboletus aff. ridleyi
GCTTGCAAGCAAAAAGCAGCGTAGAGATATTGATTGTCAGAATGCGGTCCATGGAGCGAAACTCGGTATCGATGGGACTGATGAAACGGGAGAAGACCGTTATCTGGTCGATGTAGGGGATAAGGTATGGCAAGCGTTAGTAGCTTCTTTCATTGATCATATGGGTGAGTGGATAAAACAAATACGCTTGCAGTTTGTTCAGTCACAATAGGGAATGAAGTAACGTGACAAGTTGCGTGTGCCGTGTGTGCTGGGGAGTATTTTTCGACAGAAGTGGACGAGTTCAATTTCAGTGCTTATCCGCACAAGACGTTGCTCTTCCCATACGTTCGTCACCCTCGGCAGAAGTTGTACCAAGGGATGGTCCTGCATACACTGACGTTGAAGAATGAGGGCAACCGCTGCGTGGGACCTGTCTGTAAAGCATGTCAAGGCGACCTATGGCAACGCAAGATGCCATCGCTATCCCTTGCAAATGGATTGTGGGTTGGAGAGTTGCCAAGAGAACTCACTATTTTGACTTTGCCTGAACGGATACTGATCGCATACTATTATCCCGCTGCGTATGTTGTCAAGTTGTACCCGAAGCGTTGGGGTTCCCGAAACTGGGATACAGCCACTCTTAACAGTGGTATGCGAGGAAACGTTTCGACTTATTGATGAACACTCAAGACGTCGTCTCCATGGCAGAAGGATGCTTTCTTCCCCCACCACCATCCATATTGGCTACAACGATCGCGGTGACATTTGTCGGATCTGGTAATATACGTGAGCAAACGTTGCCATCCATGTTGTCGGTTAATCGGTCACACGTTCATGATGCACTCCAGTTTCTCTGTCGAGAGAATCCTCTATATAGCGATATCACAATCTCTGAAGCTAATCTCCAACTATTGCCGGAGTCGGGAATACCGGAGGAAATCATGTCAGTTGCGCAGCAGATGGATGACGGGGAGTTGCTTGAGAAGGAGCATGCGGGTACTCTGCCTGAGGATGACTCGTCTGAAGAAGAGGACGGACTGACAATGACTGGTGCAATATGTTGTAACCTGAGCTGCAGAGAGACGATTGATCATTTTTCAGAGCCTAATCTCCCTGAAGTCATTCCTGTGCAAGCGTTCGGTGTTCTTGATCCAGGTGTATCTGATGTGGACGATCATCAGGTGATGGCTCAGGCAATTGCGAATTTTATGTTCACATCCACGGAAAGTTACGCAGTGCGACGTGGAGGTACGTTCGTGTCAGAATATCCACGTATCGATGCAAGCGGTCGGCGCTCTATCGGAAAAGCAGAGGACCCCAATCATCTATTGGGAGTGTTTCCTTGGTTGTTTCCCTATGCATTGGGTGGTTTTGAGGTGGAAAGACCAGTCCTGTTGAGTTATGAAAGACAAGCCCGCTGGATGATGCGCTATGCGGACAAACGGTTTCGGTTCGATCATCAATTCATGTTCCAACTCTTTGGTGTTATCCAGAAGCGCGAGATGTGTCGTTCTGCTGTGTTGCAGATCTGACAACAAGACTTTGTCCGGTATCAAGACGCTTTCTCACGAATAACATCGGAAGAGCTGAAGCAAGCAGCAGTAGAAGAAGATCACCACCAACCTATAACTAACGCTACTATACGATCGCTTCGCAAACACTTGAGTGCTGTACGTTCAAAAGTCGTCAGTACAGACGAATCATGCACACGCATCCATTCCCTTGTCTGGGGGATGGTTATCAAGTTTAATCCTCCCTCACTATGGTTGATGATAAACCCAAGTGACATCAATGATCCGGTATCACAAGTATTTATGGGTGCTGAGATTGATCTTGACAGCTTTTATGCAATGTCAGGTCCCGACTCCCATCAGTGAGCAGTTTGCATTGCAGCCGATCTGTTTGCGGCTGTGAAATTCTTCCATTTCATTGTCCATGTCTTCCTGGAGACACTCACAGGAATTTCAGTCTCTGGAGGAGATATCGAACGGAAACAAGGTATTTTCGGCAAGATATCTGGATACATAGGCACCGTTGAGGCACAGGGTCGAGGAACGTTACACCTGCACATGCTCATGTGGCTTGAAGGAGCTCCGACGGTGGAACATATGAAGCAATTGCTATTGCAACCGGAGTTCCGCACATGCGTTCAACATTTCATATCACGCAATATATAGGCGCATTGCCCATTATCGGAGACAGATGCACAAAGCGAGACACAATCATCCATCACGGTGTCATATAGCTGTCCTGTGGATCCATGTGGATTGTGTTACACGCTCCTTCGAGACTTATGTCGGGCAGAATTAGTTAAAGCGTTACAGATGCATCGATGTGGACCAGGTTGTCTTGTAGTGTTCAAAGGTATGAGGGACCGAAAGTGTTCAGGCAATAAAAAGTAATTTATGCTGTGTTTACAGGTCGTATGACTTGCAAGCGACATGCACCCTTTCCATTAGCCGATAAGGCATGGGTTGACGATCAAGGTCATTGGGGCCCATATTGCATCTCGGGTATGGTCAACAACTACGTACCAACAGTGCTAGACTGTATTTGAGCAAATCACGATTGAAAACTCATAACGAATGGAGCAGAGACATGACATATAACCTATTACTTTACAAACTATGCGACCAAGCATCAGCAGTGCTCATCTAATACATCTGCATTGTTAGCGAAATCCAAGGCATTCCAGAGAATGCCAAATGAACACCTTACGGACATTCAGGGACAGAACAAACTTCTGGTGCAGAAGTGTGCAAACGCGCTTAGTCGATGTCAAGAGTTCAGCGCACTGGAAGTTGTAAGCTATCTGATGAATTGGGGCGATCGTTATATATCCCATCATTTTCAAGCAATACAAATCTTCCCATTGCTCACGATGCTCCTGCGTTGTTTTCCAGAGCTAGACAATAGGTCGCAGGCAGTAATGCAAGAAGGTAATGCCCCAGAGGTGAGAATGTAAAGATTAACTAATGATTAATTATTTACTGAATGATATCTCTTCTGAAGGAATATGTCCGATTGTCAATGTCGGATAACGGGGTCTATCTTCAAGATTACATTCATGACTATGTTGACCGAGGAGATGTGCTTGAAGAACTGTCATATTATGATTTTTTTCTACACACATACGACACATCAACTCTAGGAGAAACAGACAAGGTCGGGCCCCGACAGCGGAAACTGAGAGTTCCTTATCGCTCAAGTCGAAATCGGAAGAAGCGCTGTCGAGTCATTCGGACAAATGCAGACGAAATAGTTCCTTATTTTCCCACTCGATGGTTTCCGAAGGCCGATGTATCTCGCGCCAATATGTTGTATTGTGCGGCCGTGTTGGCTGTTTTCAAACCGTGGCGAGACTTGGCCCAGTTGAAAGTGGCATCAGTGACGTTCTTGGATACATACCTCTCCTTTGTAAATGACGCATCAAGCACGGTCATTCAAATGATTGAAAACATAGATTACTATCATCAATGCTGTCAAAGCACTCATCGCGATCGAGAAGAAAACACTCTCTCAAACGACTGGGCGCAGGGTATTACGGAGAGTAGTAACGTCAATGTCGACGACGATTATATGGAAGAAGTAGCTGAAGTGAGAAAAGAGGTGTCAGAAGAGGAGATCAAACTCGCTTACGCATCTCAATACTCCATGCGGGAGCAGCTGTATGCAAGGGTCACAGTTGACATTGCTGACAGGGTCAGCATCTTTGTCCCAAAAGCGACTCGGGAAGGACACACCATAACGATGAAAAAAGGAAATTCCAATGACTTGCAGTCCCTGGCGTCATGGTCAACAGAACTTCAAGAAATGGAGAACCCTTCTACAGTCTCAGAACCTATGGTAGATGTGGGGACGATCGATCTAGGGTTAACGGAACAAGCCAATGGAGAAAAGGTCACCAGTGGGAGAGTTGAGAAGGAAGCATCTGCAGAACGGTTTAGCGATGACGAGGAAGCAGTTGAAGGGCTGAATAACAAACAGCGTATAGCTTACGACATCCTCCATCAACAATTTCTACAGCACTGGCGAGGGAAAGAGCCCGAACAACTCCGTATGCTGATAATCGGAGAAGGTGGAACTGGGAAAACCCATCTATTAAAACTGATTAGCCACTTATATGCACAAAACAACAAAGCTCATCAATATGCGAAAACGGGGACAACTGGCATCGCAGCAGTTAATGTAGGAGGAAGAACCATCCATTCGTGGGCAGGACTTCCAGTAATCCGGACCCGATCGGATAAGTGGGCTACACATCCTTCACCCAACATGGCAGCCCGTCGCTCTCACAATATTTCAGGGGTCCACTTACTCTCGATTGACGAGTGTAGCATGCTAACGACAGACATGCTATCCGATCTGTCACAGTTGTTGTCAATAGTGTTAGCAAAACCGGATTTATCATCTCCGTTTGGAGGACTGGATGTATTGCTCACAGGCGATTTCCATCAGATTCCACCTGTAGGTGAGTTGTCGTTGGCAGTTGAACGATAAGCAGTGATTTCCAATTTCTGTATTCACAGGACGACATAACCGAGCCTTATTTCTAACGAGACAACCTAGTACAAAGGGCAACCTTGGACGACATTTATTTTGTCAGTTCGATTCGGTTGTCATTCTCAATGAACAGAAACGGGTAATGGATCCAAAGTGGATGGAAATCCTGAGCTGTGCGTGGATGGGAGCGTGTACAGCGGACAACATGGCAGTGCTCCACAGCCTCGTTCTCACCAATGATGAATGTGCGGTCCCCGATTTCAGCACCCCTCTATGGAACAACGCAGAACTTATCACGCCCCATAACAGCGTCCGTCAGGAATGGAACTGGTTGAGCCTTCTGAAACACTGCTCTGAAACTGGGCAACACTGTCTAAGGTTCACTGCAGAGGACACGGTGGAGGGTGGACTGCTGACAAACGAGCAATGCTTAATTATAGCTGCAATGTCAGCAGATGAAACAGGCGATCTCCCAACAAGAACAGAACTGGCGATTGGAATGAAAATCATGATAACCAATAACATTTCGCCTGCTGCCGGTCTAGCTAACAGTTCATGGGGAATTGTCACGGACATAGTGCTTGATCCATGGGAAGTCGAATATCATCGATCATATGACAACCAAGACATACGCAATCTCCATTATCCTCCATTATATGTCGTTGTTCGACTTACATCATTTCAAGGCACCCACCGACTGTCAACGTTGAGCAACAATGAGTATCCAGTGGCTCCCAAATCAGCTCACTTCTATATTGATGATCATCCTCGCAAAAGAGTCACCCGCCGACAATTGCCAGTCACGGGAGCTTATGCTTTCACAGATTACAAGGCGCAGGGGCAGACCATTGAGCATGCTATAGTAGACATTGGCAAGACGACGAGTTTCGCACTCAGTCCATTCAACGCTTATGTAGCACTGTCACGTTCATGTGGTCGATCCTCCATTCGATTGCTGCGTGAGTTCGATGACTACCTTTTCACACGACATCCATCGGAACCTCTGAGAGAGGAAGACGATCGGTTAAATAAGCAAGAACAAGTGACGATGAGACGGTACAACGAAGGCTATTATGGAAAGCTGAGATGACATTTTCAGTTGGAAATGCGGAGTAACAGTGGGGTCAGCAGTGGAAACAAAATGCCAGATTTATCGTACTGTGTCAAGGTGTCCGGCTTCCATGAAGAAATGCGAGCTCGACATTTAAATATCTGAGAGGATGAACATGTAAAAGAAAGCGGAATGAAGAAAAGGATGAACCTGTGCAAAATGGAGACAAGAAAGCCAATGTCTGAAATCGCAAGTGTGGAAGGATTTGCAAAGCAATGCGAGTAACAGACCCATAGTATTTTCAAATTGACTGCAGGGCCATTCAGAAGCCCAGGCGCATGGCCAGAGTAAGTTGTCACTTGCACAAGGCGCCGGTGATGAATATACACTTGGGTGACGGGCAGTACATCAAGGACAAGGTCAAGATCATCACCTGGCGCATAAACCATTTCAGATTGGGAATCCAACAATGGTTCAAGCAATCAGCATTGAACCACTTGATCATCAATGTGAATAGTGGCAGTGCAAGCATAGTTTGACAGAGACGCAAAAATGACACAGTTGGCGATATCACCCATCGATCATACGCGGCAACACTATAGATACAAAAGACATCAGTACGCACAGAACGAAAACGCTAGCGGAAACAGACGTTAACGTGAGGGTCAACGAAAAGGAGCCTTGTGACTGTGACTTGTTACCTCCGGAGGAAAGCGACCGACACCCTCGGAGAACGGCGCCTCGTACTTGAACGTGCTGGAGAACTCACTTCAAAGGTTCAACAACAACCGCACATAGTATCTTTTTCAGCGAAATATTTCATTAAGAAAACTGAACAGGTTAACGATATTCACCCCTTCAAACACCTTTTTTCATCTTTGTTTGTACATATGGACGTTTTTACACACGAGCCTGACATGAGATACTAGGGGTCAGCGTTGCTGACGAAACATCACCTTGCTTGGATTGCATGCGCACATTGTACATAACTTTACATGAGGCAGATTCAAATACTAAGCAAATGGTAGAAATGCAGATCGTTCCAGATCAAGGATTTTTTGAGATGGGGTGGTGGTCACGTGCTCTTTTTCTCGTTATCACTGGTGGTGTGCCATGACTCGTCGTAGTCGTCTCTGGCCACACCCTTCCCTTTTTCGTCACAGTGAATGTCTAATCGGGCCTTCTTCTGTATTGTTGATCCAGAGCTTGGACCCACGACGGAGGCTGTGGACTGTTTCTGAATTCCCACAGTGGGAGTGGTCTGAAGAGTTTGGATAGGTCCAGCCCGTATATTGTGAGGTGCAGAGGAAGTTTTACAATGTTCTCTGAGAATGATGATCTGAACGATTTCAGCACCGAAGGAGTTCATATCTTTATTTTGGATGTGGGAGTGGTGAATAGTGAACAAGATCTCGACGAGTGCATTAGGTAAGATGTGGTCCAGCTCCGTGTACTCAACGAGCTGATTGTCTTTGTAGACGGGCAGAGGGCATGCCCGGTGAGTGCATTGAATGTCACGGAGCAATGAATCGTGGTCCTTTAGCACAACCCAGTTTTTAGTAATGTCATCCATTTCTTCCTTTTTTTCTTCATCCGCCTTTACCCCAGACTGATCCATTATGCCTTTGTTGGTAAAGTCTGACAGGTAGACAGTACCAGTTTTGGAAGAGCTAGGGACTGCGAGAACGTTGCGATCCTTTGAGGTTAAGTTAACAATAGTCTATGTCAACGAGCAGGTGTGCACCCTTTTCTCGAACACGTTTTTCGTGAAGCGAATCATTTTGGTCCCTCCTTCAACCATCAGCAAGTTCTTCTTGTTTGGAAGATGAGTACGTTTATCTTGAAGATCGCTTAGAAAGGCATAACTCTTTAGAAAGTCAGCTTTGAAGGGCGAGGTTAGAGGCCGGGTCAAGAAGAGCTGATACTTTGTTTTAGAGAATTCTCCATAACTGAAGAAGGTTCCAGAGCCTGTTACTTTTAACTTGTGCTCCACCACCCGGCCGACGATGACACCAATGAACGGATCAGTTTGTTCGCCCTCGTATACATTAGAGGTGAACCTGCCGAGATGCCAATCGAGATTGTTAATCACGTTTGGGTTGGCAACATAGTTCGACGACGTAGAGCAAGTTTTATGATGAGCATCGAGATCCAGCATTTGGGGTGAGGTAGAGAGCTGGACAGGGGAGTTGTAGTGGAAGCATCAGTGGTGAGATACATCATTCTACGTCACCATCTGCTGTGCATCACTCCTATATTGCCCCCCATCCACGTCATCTTGCAAGTCATTCTTATATGATGCTCAGTGCTCAAGAGTTGGAGTCAGTCTTTGCGCAATTAACCCTCAAGGAGATTGTCGAAGCATTACAGCCTATTCCGTTATGATCTGTGGAGAAACGTTTGTGCAAACGTTTGTTTGAGGCTATCCAGTCACATGAGCCTAGTCATCAATGCTTGCAAGCGGCCGCTGCCTGCAAAAAACGGAGGATAGAGGTAGATCGTTGTTCGGTCGTTGAGGACATTCAGCTTGACAGGCAGGGCATGCGAGAATCAGCGGAAGATGAGTTTCTCCAGGATGTAGGAGAGAAGATTCGACAAGAGTCGGTAACTGCGTTCATTGATTGTACGAGTGAGTAACAGATCAGATTAGAGAAATGTCGAACCCTTAATACATGACAGGTAATGAAGCAATGCAACTTGTAGCCTGTGTGGTGTGCGCAGGGAAGTACTTCAGGAAAGAAGTCATAAATTTCGATTTCACGGACTATCCACACAAGTTGACTCTCATTCCATTCGTTCAACATCCTCGGCAGCGATTATATGAAGGCATGGTGTTATACAACACCTCGTTGCGGATGGAGGCAGAGCATTGCACGGGCCCCGTGTGCCATGACTGTCTGAAGGACTTACGGCGCTGCAAGACCCCTCCGTGTTCCCTTGCCAACGGGTTATGGCTCGGAGATATCCCGAGGGAATTGTCCATTTTAACATTGCCAGAGCACATACTTGTCACACATTATTACCCTGCCGCATACGTCGTCAAGCTATATCCGAAGTGTAGGGGATCAAGACATTGGGATACAGCTACTCTCAATAGTGGTATGCGAGGCAATGTGTCTACATACCGTTTGAACACACAAGATATCGTATCCATGGTCGAAGGACGATTTCTACCACCACCACCATCAATCCTGTCTGCCACTATTGCCGTTACGTTTGTAGGTTCAGGTCACGTATGCGAGCAAAGTCTCCCTTCTATGTTGTCCGTGAGACGATCCCATGTGTTTCAAGCCCTTCAGTTTCTCTGTTGCGAGAACCCTTTGTACCACGACGTGATTATTTCGGAAGCAAACTTGAGACTGTTGCCAGAAGATGGGATACCGGGAGAAATCAAGTCGGTAGCACAACAAATGGACGACGTAGAAATACTTGAAAGGGAGCATGCGGCAACACTCGTGGAGGAAGGGACATCAGTTGATGAGATGACAGGTGCGTTTTTGGTAAGAGCATACAAACAGGAAGGAATGTCTTAAACTGTTATAAGAACCATCAGCTCCCGATGTTATTCCTGTGCAGGCGTTTGGTGTCCTTGATCCGGGTGTTTCTGATCTGGATGATCAAAGCGTACTTGCACAAGTGATCGCAAATACATCGTTTACTACGACGGAGTCTTATGCTGTTCGTCGGGGGAGCTCTTTTGTATCAGAATATGGTAGGGTCGATGCTCATGGATGACGATCTATTGGGAAACAAGAAGACCCAAATCATCTTCTAGGTGCATTTCCCTGGCTGTTTCCCTATGCAACGGGAGGGTTCGAGGTGGAGAGGCGAGTCACTTTGTTATATGAAAGACAAGCTCACTGGTCAATGCGCTACGCGGACAAACGTTTTCGACTGGATCATCAATTTATGTTTCAACTTTTCGGGGTTATCCAGAAGCATGAAGTGTGCCGCTCTGCTGTGTTACAGATCCATCATGGAGATTTCACCCAGCATCAAGATTCATTCGCATGACTTACGGTTGATGATCTGAAGCAAGCTGCCGTTGAGGAGGACCATCATCAGCCCATATCCAATGTGGGCGTTCGCTCTCTGCGCAAACATTTAACAGCCGTTCGAGCGAAAGTGATGGGTACAGATGAATCTCGGGCACGTATTCGCTCCCTAGTGTGGGGTATGGTGATCAAATTCAATCCTCCTTCATTATGGGTCACAATAAATCCCAGCGACATCAATGATCCAATTGCTCAGGTTTTCACAGGTGCCGATATCGATCTTGACCACTTTTGTGACTCAGTGGGGCCAGACACACACGAGCATGCAGTGCGCATTGCAGCCGATCCATTCACTGCAGCCCGTTTTTTTCATTTCATGGTTCAAGTCTTTCTTGAAAGTCTTATGGGAATCAGCGTTTCGCAAGGGAATATTCAACAGAGACTGGGTATATGTCATATCCATTGAATCCGGTACTCTGGACCCAACTCCGGACAACTCCGGACACCTTTTGTCAGAACCACGATTTCTTCAACGCCTATTACGATACTTCACGCCTCTATTCTAATCCCATTTCCTTAATTCACCGCCTACCTTAGCATTTCCTTCACCATTTCACTAATTCAGGTCTAGGCTACCCTCATTTGCATCATTCCATTCCATCTACGTCAAGTCTAGCCTATTGACACGATCTCTGACATCATTTCATATTTATGACGTCACGCTACGTCATTTCGCCTTATTTATCATCCGCTTACAAACTGGCTTATTTATATTTCATATCTGATCGTAGACCGATCACATTAACCTATTTATATCCATAGATCGTTGATCTGTTACCAATCCCGGGTCAAGGGCTTCGCTCGGATCTTAACCAGATCTCGATCGTTGCTTAGGGCTTAACAGGCATTAGGGTTAGCATTACCTATATAAGTAGTACATATCCTGTAATTAGCCTTCATTCTTGGAATTCTCATCACTATGGGTCATTCTCTGTGTGTGTGCCATTGCCGCACCTTAGTCTGATTCGTAGTTTCGGCCTCACTTACTTCTCACTTTGAGTTGTTTGTGTTGTTCCTGATAATTACCCTCTTCCAATCCTCCACAGTCCACTCCTTGTATTTCAAAGCAAAGTTTAAACACTTTTGTCTATACATTGCACTAAGCAATGGCTTTTTCTTCTTTACCACAGCCTTGAATGAGTTTTTTCTAAGGATTCTTTGGACTGTTTCTGAGGAGACTGGGCTGCTAATAATGGCATTGATGTGTTTGGTGGCCTGAACAGCATTAGAAGCCTTGCCAGTGGTGATTTGAGTAAGAATAGACTGCTGAAAGTAAGAAGAAAGCTTTGAAGGACATCCAGAAGAAGGAATCAATTGGTTGGAAAGGATATTCTGGAGTACCCTGGACACAGTAGACTTGCCAATACCAGATTTGGAGGCAATTTGGTGAGTAGAATAGCCATTAGAAGCAAGAGAAGGATATTTTCCTTATGAGCAGAAAAAATAGAGCACATTGTGAGATAATGAGATTCTGGGAATATGAGTCCTACTTAAATAGCTCAACTATAGGTCCCATGACAGGTAACATCACCATAGTAGCAATATATTGACAGTTGGTTACCATAGAAATGGTGAAGCATCAGATTCTGATATATCTGAAACACACTCACATAATTGTTCCAATGAGTATCAGTTTTGAATTGTATATATCTCCATGGTTTCTGATCTGAATTACATAATTCTTTTACCTGTAGTTAGCCCTGAGTATGTATGTTTATTCATACACTGACACTTTGTTGATATTTGTTTGTGTTCAGAAATTATTTAATAAACAATCAAAATATGTGTGTTATATCTG
>JBBPTJ010000682.1:0-11382 GCA_038094035.1 Pulveroboletus aff. ridleyi
CTTCAGGGCAGGAGTTAGGGCTATTGATGACCCTGCAAGGGTCAGAGCTAATATTTCTTTGTTCTCTTGCAAATATCAAGTCTTGCCAAAATGGCCCAACATTGGGACACTTATTTGAGCCACTGTATAATGGTCCACAGTGTCCATGTGGTTGTGTTGAATGTGATCCATTTGAGATGCTGGGTGAGTGACTCACATTCTTTCAGGCTTATCTGTAGTGTAGGTGCACCACAGTCAGCCAATATATCGTCAAACATCCATTCCAGGGCACAGAACACTGTGTCCAGTAATAGGCAGCTTTCAGAGGTCCACAAAAGCATTTTCTCCATGTAGGCTGCTGTCATTGGAAGTGAGTGGGTCTGATCACCATCCTCCAAGTTTGCTTTGTGCTTTAATGTCTTTATTACATCCTGAACTTCTGCAGATTCTGCTGGGTTACCAACCTAGCAACCACTAAATGGCTTGAGTTGCCATTTCCCACAATATCAGCCACTATTGCTGTGATAAAGGCTATATCATTGACCATTACAGATGGCTATATTACAGGGTATGCACACTTTGTCCCATAAGTCCTTGAATGCTGCCCTAATCCTCTCCACCATGTTTTTTCTGAGATCCTTTGTATGATAGAAACAGGGCAAGAGCACAATCTGAGCACTTATTCAGCACACTATTGAATGCTTGGGTAAATGCTGGGTTCATATCAAGATCATCATTGCTGGTGAGATGATCTGCAGTTGGCTATGCTAATTCTGTAGAGGGTTTCTTGTCACAGGTGAACTCAGCAAGCCATTTGCAACCATGATTAATGTGACCTGCATATGATCTTCATGTGTTTGCTGCTTTAAGGTGGGCCTGTTTTCTGTCCTCCTTCAACTATTCAATTAATCAAAGTGATTTCAAGGGCAATACTGGCAGTGACCCATGGTGGCCTTTCTGCAAAGCCTTGGAAAGATATGGAGTAGTCTTTACCAACTTGTGAGCTTGGCCCATGGATGTGCATGGAAACAAGCCATTGTGGCTTTGTTTTTTTTTTTTGGGAGGGAGGCAATTCACCCAAGTTGTATTCAAGCAGATTTGTATCACCTCAATGCTATCAGACTTTTGTACATACCAGACATTGTATGAACAGATACAAGTACAGGACACATTGGACTAATCAGAAATATCAATCACATCTTGGTGTGATCTGTGTGTCAAATCCAGTGTTGAATTTTCTGTGAGATCAATCACATCTTGCTGCTGACCATGTACCATATTTGAGCTGGTGCAACTGGCATGCAGAAAGGTGCATGTGTCTGCCTGCCAGTGAGCCTCTGCATTCATGTCAGTAGAAGAGAGTCTCTGCAAACATAAAATATCAAGAACATATACATAGATGTGACAAGGAAAAAATACCTTTGTGTCAAGACTGGGAATATCAGCTAGTGCTGTTGCTGGGAGTGCATACTCAATGATATGGGAAGGAAGGGTGATAAATAGACACCTATCATTATCAGATAAGGACACACTCTTTATATATTGTGAGCAATGGTGCACAGACCAAGCTGTGCTACAGATAAGGTGTGAATATTATCTACATATGGTAAGTGATATTCCACGGGTGTGGGAGAATTCTGTGATCTGGAAGCATAGCGATGGTGATTTAAAAGGGTGTGGTGACCACGTGTTATGACATCATATGATGTCATGGTCTGGACTGTGTCATGTGATCTGGTCACGTGACCAGTGAGTGAATGGAGTGAAAGTGAAAAATAATTAGGTCAGCATATATGATATAACAGTGGCCATCTCTTTTGTCATGAGAGCATCAAGTAGGGCCTTCTCAAGCTTGTATTGGGAGACACCATGTGCGACTTTGATACCACAGTGCAAAATTCCATTTTACATAGTTGTTAGTGTGTTATTTCATTGGTATATGAGTAACTTACATCATAGTCACCACCACACAAAAGACCAATTAAAATGAGCTTCACATGCTCCAAGCCTGTCATGTGAGTGACACTACAGTCTGTATAGATTTCTACATGGTCAAAGTGGCCAGGTGGCTCTTGACTATTGAACAAGGAGGGTAAAGAGTGAATAGCACACAGAAATCAGATCTAGTTGAGAGAAGTGAACAAAATGGAAGGGTATGCTTACCAGCAAATGACACACAGTGCCAAAAATGAGTATATCATTGTCAGTTGTCAATATCACATTGATGATTGCATTTTGACTAAGTGCAGCTAATTCAGCTTCAGCTTTGCCAGGGGCCTTTCAATGTGAGGAAGTTAGCATTATCCTCATGGTAGTTTATCTGATATGTACCTCATACTATGTGAATCCAAAGATGGACAGCATTTCCTGGAATGCTATGGCAAGCCAATGGCCTACCTTTTGCACTTGCTTATGCTGCTTCACAGGTGGTCATGCTGGGCTGTCAAACACAAACATGGCATGCACAGGGATGTTGAGAAGTGCTGTGAGCTGATAAAATAGTACTCAAAGCTCGGTGTAAAACACAGATCCTATCTGGAGTGAATAAGGATCAAATAAAAGAAAAGGGTGTGAGTATAAACTCAACCCAAGGGAGGGGGACAGCAGAAACAGGAAGCAAGAGAGTGAGGACCTAGGTAACTAGCCCTCAGACTTAAGGATGGAATGATGGAAGGTGTGGAAAACTATATTCAGTGGTGTGATATACCAGTTTTATAGTCCTGGGAATACCCATGGACTTCTACCTACAAGAGGTAACTAATCCAGGGCCAATTGGCACCCAGAAGGTATATAAGCTAAAACAATCCAGTCCAGATGAAATGAATCCAGTACTGGATGGATGCAATCCAGACCCAGAAGAACAGGCAGGTTATACAAACAGATGTGGAAAAATGAAGAACTGAATGGAATATGAAGAAAACCTACCCAGATGGACAATGGATGCTGTGGATGCTTGAACAGACTCTTGAAACTGAAAAAGGGGGCTTGCAACCATAGGAGGACTCAACCTCCTACATTGAGACTTGATCCTGCACCTGCATGGTTGTATTGAAAGATGGGGCAAGCTGAGTGCATCCATATGCTAGTTCATAGTATTAGAAATGATCAGAATGTATCAGAAAAGAGATCTTCATATCTTGCATCAACCTCAATGGTCAACAGTTTTGGACTATTGGCAGGACTGGCAGTTGGATGAAAACCTTCATTCACTGCAAATTCTGAGAGAGAGCGCTCATCCCTAGCACATGACAGAATCTATTTTCCTGTCACATCAATTCAGGGTGAAGACTGGTAGTAGTTCTGTCAGGAACTAACCTAGAGCATAAAGTATGCTTAAGGACGTCCGGGCCTCCACTCTGGGAATGAGAGCGAAAGGACTAGAATATCAAGCACGAGCCTAATCTACAGGCGAGTGCTACGACTATATACTACTGGCTAAGCCCAAAACCCTAGGTAAACCCTGTATCTCAGGCTGAGGGCTATTACTAACAGATATTAAATAATGATGGGAACGGAATGATAGATATGATGGCTGAATAAGTTAGAAATGGAGTGATGTCATGGTCTAGCCTATGACATAATGGAATGATCTAGAAGGATCTACCTGAATCTAGATAAGATAAAGAAAGATAACGTCAACCTGTGACGATGAGATAAGACAAAGGGAAATAATGTGGAACTGAAATAAATAGGTTCTGTCAAGTTCCAGCTCACCATCCAAAGCCAACTCACACCCATGTGGTCAGAAGTGAGGTGCTGCGACATAAATTAGGGATCCCCTAATGGGAGTAATGGGTCAACTCACCTCAATTTGAAATAGAGGTACATGGAATGAGTGTACCTGCTAATGTAAGTCACAAAACCTACAGATCATCATAAGATAGCACTATATGAACAGAGAAAGTACATGCACCATTGTGGCAGATAAGGATGCTGCCAGAGGTAGACTAAGTTGACATGGATTAGGTGTGCATGAGGAGGTGTCCAAAGTCTTGCTGCCATCTTGATATGGGTTAGGCATACATGAGGAGGCATTCCAAGCTGGAGTCTTGCTGCCATCACCACCAAATAGATTTGGCATGCATGAGGAGATGCTCCATACCAGTGTTTTGGCACTGGTTTGATATGGGTTAGGCATACTGTTATGATTTGCTTCTGCACATACTCTTTTCTTCTGTCCTTGGACTCACTTCCCTTCTCATCTAGTTTTCCTTACACTAGACTCATAGTTCCTTTGTTCACATGCCAGATGATTCTTCTGTGTTCTCTTGTATTCTTTCATATTCTGTGCTTACTCATAGTGCTCCTTTGGCTATTGGTTCACTGACTCAGTGCTCAGTCAGCATATTATTCCCTCTTGTTCTTTTGATTTCCATACAATTACTCAGCATACCCTGGTCCTTGTATATAAATCATGCCATGTAATCCCTCATAGCTCCAGCTTAGACCTACTTGGCTTACATAATCCTAACTCCTTTTCTTGTGTCTTTGCTCTACACCTGAGTGAGTGCTTTTGCTCCTGCCTGCATCCCATCCTGATCACAAGGGATAGTCCTTGGTCCACCTGCATCACTGGGAAGCCCTTTGTCTGGTCATACCAGGACGAACCCTTGACCTTGCCATTTGCAAGATACCCCCTTGTCTCAGTATCTTAGGACCTTCACCAAGTTCATGCTTGACCCTCTGGGATTAAGTGTAATATATACATGAGGAGGCACTCTATGCTAGTGTTTTGGCACCATCTTGATATGGGTTAGGTGTATGTTAGGAGGTGCTCCACACTGTTTGGCACCATCTTGATATGGGTTTGTTAAAACCAGATCTCCAAAAGGTAACTCCAGGATGTCTGGAGTTTGGACAGGACTTGGCTTCACCTTATATGGTGCACCCTTGTCACAAGCCCAGGGTGTCCTGTAATTTCAGAGGACAACTTAGGGTCAGAATTGACCTTGTTGCAAGCAACTAAGGTTGAGGATGGGTCAAAGGAGAGTCTGGAGACTCAAGGGGGTCAGATGGTCAGAGACCAGAGAGTTTATGATGATATTTGAACTAAGGTATCTATAACAGAAGTTCAGAGACTTATATATGGATGCAAAACATAAATGTTAGTCAGAGTCTGGAGGACAGATGCTAAGTATACTGGAGCTGTGCCCCTAAGTGGAGCACAGGAACAGAGGATGACTAGAGGTGGGGCTAGTGGCTATGTACTGTAAGCGAAGAATGGAACATAATATAGAGAACAAGGAGGGCTAAATACAGAGTATCCAAAGTACCAGGGAAGCGGACTCATCAAGAGTGCACTGGATGTCGCAAGGAGGGAGTCCAGAGTTGACTCTGGAGTTCTGGATTGATGGATATGACAGGGTTAGGCATATGTGAGGAGGTGCTCCACACTGGTGTTTTGGCACTATCTTGATATGGGTTAGGCATATGTGAGGAGGTGCTCCACACTGGTGTTTTGGCACCATCTTGATATGAGTTAGATGTATATGAGGAGGCACTTCACACTGGTGTTTTGGCACTGTCTTGATATGGGTTAGGTATCCATGAGGAGGCACTCTACACTGGTGTTTTGGCACTGTCTTGATATGGGTTAGGTGTATATGAGGAGGCAGCATCCCAGGCCAGAGTCTTCCTGTATCAGGAACAACTCAATAACTTAAAATAAGAAGTTGAGAGGCCAAAACCACAGATCAAGCTAAGGTGCAGCAAAGGCACACACAGAGAATGACCCATAGCGATGAGAATACTAAGCACGAGGACTACTGTACAGGACAAGTACTACTTATATAGGATTTCTAACCCTAAGGCCTGTATCTAGATCTGAGCCCTGTGCCTGAATAATGACTAACAAATATTAAATAACAGATCAAATGAATCTAAATATGAAATGATAAATAAGTGAGGAATGGAATGATGTCATGGTGATTTCAATAGGCTAGACCATGACGTAATGGTGATGACATAACCTGATGTCAATGGAATGATGCAATTGAAGGTAGCCTAGACCTGAATTAGTGGGTAAAGGGAAAATATAAGATAATTGGATGGGAGATTAAGGATAGGGGTTTATAATAGTAGTGGGAAGGCATAAATATTGTTAAGGAAAATCGTGGTTCTGACATCCTGCTGTTATCACCAAATAGATTCAGCATTCTAGAAGAAACATGTGAGAGTTTCCCCTTGCTATTCATGTATGGATTCAGTGTGTGACCTCCCCATCCCAGGGATGTGCTCACCAGTTGCTTGCACATAAGGGTTGTGTTAAGTACAGATCCTCTGGACTCAAGTTCAGTTGGAGGTCCAAAGGTGAGTACATGAAGTTTGTCAGAAGATGAACAGAGAACAGAGCAGAGAGGGGATACCTAGGAGAACTTTGGCACAGGACTTATGTGTTATGCCCTTGCCAAGGTTCAGTCCTCATGTTTCATAAGAAGGGAGGAGAAGAGTGAGAGGGCAAGAGAGGAACCAAACAAGGATCTGGAGGAGAATAATGTGATATTCATACTGAGGTACAAAGATGGAATACAGGAGGTTTATATACTGGAGTCTGGTCTGGAGTTCAGATGCAGAAATGGAGGAATGCATGGTAAGGTACATCAGGTCAGTCAGAGGAGAGCATATGGAGACAGAGAATATACATAGGAGGAGGCATATGGTGTGGCGAAGGGTCTAAGGTAAGAATGAAGGGTCAAAGGAGGACAAGGGGTGTACTAAATATAGTAATTACAAAAGTCCAAGAGGAAAGGAAGGAGTCTGGGTGTGTAGGTATGAAGTCTAGAATATGGAGGTTCAGAGACAGAGTAAGGGGTTCAGAGGATGGGGTTCAGAGCAGATATGACAGATTGGAAGTACATGCAGGTGCTTCTGGAGCCTTAAAATCACCTTGTCCAAAATTCAGATTATAAAAAAGGATAAGTGTTCCATTGGGTCTGAGATAGGAGATCTGATGTGTAACTCTATATGAGCAAGATTTCCATTATTATCCTTAATAATCCCAATATAACCTTTTTGCAGACCATTGATGACAGCAATGAGAGCACCAATAACCTGATCTCAGGGACCATAACCTATGGCAGAGCCAACCATCCCTCCTGACATTGCACTGCCAGCCACATGTGAGTTCATCTGTATGTCATTCTCAGGGATACCATGGTTGTGTAGAAAGGCAAAAAATGATTGGTGAATGTAAGGAACTCACCCTTATGACCCTGTAAAGCATCTCAGAATGGATAAACAAATGTTCATGGTAAACACACCTTTTGTTACAATTTATGTTTATGTTCCTGTTTTTCCTCTTCCTTTGGACTTATCCCTCCTTGTTTAGCTCTTGTTACACTAAACTCATAGTTCCTCCTTTCACATGCTTGATTGTTCTTCTCATTTCCAGAACATTCCTCAATTACTCATCACTTGTCTTTTGCCATTGGCTCACTGACTCAATGATCAGTCAACCATTTATTCTTTCATGTTCTTTCAGTTTCTATACAATTACTCAGTGCTCCTTCACTCTTGTATATAAAACCCCAAGTAGTACCTCTGTCTCCTGTATATCTTCACTCTACACCTGAGTGAGCACTTTAGCTCTTACCTGCATCCCAATCACAAGGGATAGTCCTTGGTCCACCCAAGTCACCAGAAAGTCCCTTGTCTGGTTGTACCAGGATGAACCCTTGATCTTGCCATTTGCAAGATATCCCCTTGTCTCAGTGTCTTAGGACCTTCACCAAGTTTGCACTTGACCCTTCAGGATCAAGCATAACACCTCTCTGTGTTGTGAACGAATCAGCATGTTCACCAAGAACTGAACAAACCCATCAGCCAGATGACCAAACAATAACCAAGGAAGGACAGCTGATGACGGAGCTACCCAGCAGAAAGAAGGAATGCCCATAACAGGGGCTAGCCAGGGCAGGAACTGTCATAAAGCCTTCATGAGGGACAAGGCCTGAAGGCCAAGCCCTTAGCAGACAGAGAAGGAGCTAATTGACAAGTGGCTAAAGCTGGGGTTCCTGGCTTTAGGTCACTGGCCTTATATATTGCCTGGGTCCATGCACAGACCAAGCTGTACACTACTATATATGGTAATGACAGTGGGAAGGTTAGCTAATAATACAGTAATGACTGTGAGAAGGAATAGAAGTATGGATGGAGATGAGATACTGCAGGCTATAAGAAGGCAAACCCTGAGATCTGGATCTAGATCCATGGAGATAAATAGTATGCTACATAGGGAGACATTAGATTGGATCAGGAGATCTAGGAGATGGCATGGGAGTGCCGAGAAGATCCAATTGTGAAGGGATCTAAGATAGTCTAGCACATGGTAACCTTGAGGTATGACATCATAGATGATGTCAGAGTCTGGACTCATCATGTGACTGGTCATGTGATTGGCCTTGTGGAGGTCATGTGACATAAGGAGCATGAGGATGGAGGGAATGTGGGTAAAGAGTGTGGTGGAAATAGTTAGGTGCAAGGGGATTCATAACAACATTCATATTAATTAGAAGAGAATATATCTTGGAATGGGTGTTCCCTACCATAATTTGAGAGCCATAAAAGCAACAAGCTCTAGACAATGGGCTCTGGCAACTTGGACCTAACTAAAGAACTGTTCAATGAGGCTCTCATTGACCTGTCTGAAGCTGCAAAAAATGCCAATACATGAGTGATGAAATGGCACTCATTGTTGTTCAGACAAATCTTCCAGTTGTTGATGCCTTTGAGGTCCATCTTCTTGGTGGTCCAGAAGAATGCTTCTGTGTTCTTATATATTTGCCATATCTGATGGCACATCAGTGCACTCCCAAGGAAAGAAATCTCACCAACTAAGTGTATGCAATGAGTATTGAGCTCATATTGCAAGGGATGGCAAGTACAGTGCTAAAATGAACTCATTAAAGAATATGAGAGGAAGCCAAGGGAAAAAATACTCCCAACTATGGCAAAAGCAACATGCTTGGTAAACACAAAGGATCTGTCCCAGATTGTAAGGGGCAGTAGCCCCTGTAGATACTAAATGGGGTAATGACCTCTGACTGTGTACTTATGAGCACATGTGATACAAGGTAATCACATACATGGTATGTAGATAGAAAAGGAGAGGCCTGTCCTGGTGATGGGCCAATCCTCATATTACTCCTACATACTCATCTGTGAATACCACTTGGTACACTTCACCAGTGTGAGTAAGGAGTGAGGACAGGGTGCAGAACACCCAATACTACAACAACCTTACACATTTCAACTTCGACCACTTCTCTTCTCTATTTATCAATGAAGACTCTGATTATATTTATATACCCAAGTCATTACATTTAGAAATCCTTAAATTATCTCATGATAATCTGGTATTAGGACACATGGGCATGTACCACACTTACAATAGGATACACTGCGCATTTAGCTGGCCTAGCATGCACAAGGACATTACAAATTATGTAAATCACTGCTATATGTGTGCCCTCACAAAGGGATCACAAACAGCACCAAAGCAGTCAATACAGCCTCTTCCCATATCCAAGCGACCCTGGGAAGATATATCCATAGATTTTGTTACCAGTTTCCCAGAAAGCTGAGGCTTTGATAGCATCTGTGTTATCGTTGATCAATTTAGCTAGGAAGTTATTTACAAACTATGTAGAAAAGCAATATCCTCGATGGATCTCACTAAATTATTCAGGGATGCCATCTGGTATATTCACAGCCTCCCCTCTACCATCATATCAGACTGGGGTCCACAATTCATCTTGAAATTCACAACTGAGTTGTGTAATCTCCTTGGGATCTCCCAGAAGATCTCCACCACATATCACTCCCAGACAGATGGACAAACTGAATATATCAATTGGGAAATGATACAATATCTCTGCACCTATGTGGCAAAGAAGCAGGAAGATTGGGCTGAATGGATCAAACTCACCCAATTCCAACACAACTCCTCACTTTCATCCTCTCATGGATTGATTCTGTTTGAAATCATGTGGAACTATTTCCCACACTTAGGTTTCAAGGCTAGTTCCTCCTCCCTAGCTGGTACCTTTGCCCAACATGCTGGAAAATCACATGTTGAAGTCCAAGAAGCCCTGGAGACTTCCCATCAAAAGATGATAGAACACTCTAATGAAGAAGACCGTATGCTGTACCAAGTCAGAGATAAAGTGTGGCTTAGTATGAAAAACCTAAAATTGCCATACATGGCCAAGAAGCTCACCCAACAATGGATCAGACCTTATGATGTTATTCAGTCGATGCCTAACACAGTTGAACTGCATCTCCTGAAGAATGCCCACTTCCACCCAGTCATCAACACCTCCCAGGTTAAGCCATATTATGCCCCCCTTGATGGGCAGCCAATCTCCCACCCTGATGCAGTTGAGGTTAACGAAGATGGTTATGAAGAATACGAGGTAGATCACATCATGGGACCATGCTTGAAGCATGGAAAACTGGAGTATTGTGTTCACTGGAAAGGATACAATGAAACTGATAACACATGGGAACCTATCACCAACCTGCAGAATTGTCCTAACTCTGTTGATTCCTTCCACCACTCCAACCTATCCGCTCCACACCCACTTCATGGCCTCTTGCTTGCCACCTTCAACTCCCTTTTTTCCAACTACAGTCCCCTGGTGGGGCACCCATCATAGTGACTTGTCTGGAATATAAGTCCTAGGAGGGGGGTAGTGTTATATCATATATGGTGACCTAATTATTTTTTACTTTTCATCCTCACACTTTCAGTCATGTGACCTGTCACATGACTTGGGCCCAGACCTATGATGTTATGCCTCATGGCTATTACCCCCTTTTAATCTCCATCTCCTTTCACAAAACACTCTCACACCTGTGGGACATCACATCTTAAAATGATACTAGTTCACACCTTATCTATACATGCATGTAACGCATGGCATGGTCCATGCACAGTAGCTACACATATATAAAGTGTTGGAGTAGAATCATTCACTACGCTAGTGCTTACATAAGAACTATACAGTACATATTCTATCTCGCAGCTACTCACACCACTGTACATTGTCCGTTATCACAAATAACACCTGCCACTCTGCTTTGTATCACTTACATCCCAGTCCTGGCATATGACTTTTCAACATAAAGAGGTGTATCCATTGCTGGCTCCTCAGCTTTGGCCACTTGTGTCTTGGGTTAAAACCTTGACCAATAAGTGCTCCCCATGGCTCTCATCCTTTCTGCGAGGTCTTATTGCAGACCTTTAGTCACTCGGCTTCAGTGTTTTGCCTCCAGCATAACAGTTACTGAGGTGTACCAGATTCAAAATGGAATGTAACTACTGAGCAGTGTCATTACATAATCAATGTACCATATAACTCCAACAAATAGTGCCAAACAATAGTTAGCCCATCATTGTTTAGC
>JBBPTJ010000683.1:0-11370 GCA_038094035.1 Pulveroboletus aff. ridleyi
TAGGAGTGTTCAAAGTAGAAAACGGGCTCCGATTTGGGGCCAATTTGAGGGTCAATTTGGCTGCCCAGGACTGCTCTGTACTTTGACCAACAAGTCGTGGAATTGAACTTTCCGGGCTTGTCCGGTGACTATCTGAGGTTCGTCTATGGCATGCCATGGCATGTCCAGGCAGACATTTAGTGCCCTGCCAGTGCAGGATGGCAGCCATCCCGCTGGAGGTGGGTAACCACTTTTCCCGGGCCCAAGCGCTCAAGCGCTCATGCGCGGCCCGCATCATCCTTCATCACATTGGTAGCAGGTTGCAGCCAGGCCCTGCCTCCATTCAACTCCTATTTCTTGCAAGAGGCATGCCCTCAAGGACATAAGCCCCTTCACCCACGAGACATACCTCCACGGTGACAACACGCCTGAAATAGACAGTAACCTCCGGAGCTGACTTTACTTTCGACGGCAACAAGCTAACCCTCAGGCCTTAGGATTCGAAAGTCAAGTCGAAAGTGAACATGAACGGATGCTCTCGCTGCTCAACATGCGTCTTCGTTCCCACCTGTCATGGCGTCGCACAATCGGACACATTCAGTTCATAGTATACCGCAACTACGCCCACATACATAATTAGTCCCGCAAAAGATTTACAGAGCGAGGGTCAATACACTCACACTTCCCTTTACCACGGACAAACTTTTTCTCGCATCACGCGCCGACACGGGCTCGGACCCTATCTCATGTCTAAACTCTCCGACAAGTTTTACAATACCCATCGTTCCATGGCATTTGGTCTCTTCCCTCTCCCTCCGCATGGTTGTGCTCAGTGTGGTATCTGAAGGGGATCCTTCCTCCGCTGAAGAAGCTTTTTGTGAAAGGGGCATACGACGTCGTAGCATTCATGGACCTCGTTCATTATCTTACCGGCGACATATGCACACCGGGTGCGCTCGTGGACAACCTTGCCCATGCGTTGGTGTCTATACGCCAGATCAAACTGAGCGAGTATCCAGACCTCGTCGGTGAGCTCATCAGGTCAATATGCGTGCCGACCGTTTGGATGCCGCACAGACATGGTTCCGGGTCTTTGAGGACATGTGTGGCGCGCAAGGCGTGCTACCGGATGTGACGCCATATTTGCACATTATCAGCACCCTCCACGACACCGCCCAAGGGATTCAGGATGTTCTCCATCGCATTGAAATCGGTCGGCGTTTTCCCAGATATGAACGTCTTCAATGCCCTCATCCGTATCAGTTCTACTCAAAAATGGTATCAAGAAGCGTTTGCGCCTTACCAGGTCTTCATGGAGAAGCGATCTGACCAACTGGTGCCTAACGATGTCATCTATAAATTACTCTTCCGTGCCACGAATCTAATATGGCCCGAAGACACAGGCTCCCAGAGAATGCCGTTGTACCCCGGACTATCTTCCAAGAAATGCTCGTGTGCCATTTGGAACAAACCAAAGATTGGCAATCGGGGCGGTCAACGGTCGTCTCCGTGTCTGCCCTTCATCTCGCGCTTCGGGCATTCATGACGCGCGAGGATTACGCTGCAGCGTTCATCACCATCTATACCTTGCATGCATTCGGTTTTCGACCTAACCTCCAGACCTATCTCATCGTCCTTGTGAATCTCCTCCATCGCATGAAACACGAGACGAATCTCCCTCGCTCGGAGGGGACCTACCGTCTCGTTGACTTCCTCACCCACCTCCGCCCAAGCGAAAATCCGAATCTACATACCCTTCTAGACCGCATCAGACAGCACCAGCTGGCGTTTGAATGCACGCGCTCATCCCCCGTCGGGGTGGAGATCATCGCGCATCTCCTCAGTCTAGGAGGACGCGCGCGACCTACGAATGATGGTTCTCCCGACATGCCTGTCCTTCCCCATCTCCGCCAACGAGAACAGATACCGACCGTCGCGATGCTGACAGGTGTTGAGAACTTACGTTACATTGGCACGCATTCTTTTCGCCTGTTCCGCCGGCACGGATCTACAAAGCCCTCCTAGGTGAGCAGTTCCAAAAGGCAGTGCGTCCGGGTGCGGATTGGGGCTGAATGGGTGCTGCAGAGCCTATCGTCGCGAAGACAATCCCCGACGGCTTCGTGGCATACGAAGAAGCAAGCAGAGAGTTGGAAGGACCCTGAGGGTATGTTACCATTCACCGCGGCGGCGATGAAGCACCGGAGACGGAGTGCAAGAGATTCTGTTTGATTTTGACAGCTAGAGAAGGAGTGAAAATCGGTACCCTTTTGCATACCTGACATAATCGAGACTCTACAGCGCCGCTTCTGTACTTTACATCTAGGTGTTATCTCGATAAATCCGAGTCCTAATGGTACACGATGTCGATCAGAATTTTGGGTCCTCCATCGAACACGATTGTTCCCACTCCCCAATACATGATCAACACTTACCTTTGTGGCGCACTATCGTCCTTGTTTGGTCAACTGGCATGAGTAACCTCTCTTTCGGTTGTTATTATTTTAGGAGCCGTCGTTCGATGATTGGTACTAGAGTAGCTCGTTCAAACTGTCGTAGTACGACAAACTTGTGCACAGGAATATGTGCAAGCAAGAGGACGACTGCAACATTCCCCATGCAATATACTTCTCGAGCCTGTGGAAACTTAAGGAGTCATCTCTACCACATTAGGCAACACACGGCATTCACCACATTGCCATTTGCCCCGTCAACGAAGTTGTTTGGATCCACCAATCTCTCGAACCATCGATCGTGCCGTACCATCCTTCAGTTTTTTCCCAATGAAAGCTGCCATAAGGGATTACCTCAAACGCATCCGGGACCATTCTTCCGGTAAAGCGAGGCACCGCAGGCACCGTCCCGACAGCACCACGCAATTTAGCCCATCCCGCAGCGACTCGAATTCTTCTCCGCGTCAGACAAGAGACACGGACCCCTATTCGGATACAAATTCAGGATCAGGGCCCACCTCTTACAGGCCAGCCTCCCTCACGAGTGCCGCTATCACGTCGACGATCGCTCCGGATGTTTCCGACTTCATGCAGGATGCCGACTCGGAAACCATGGAGAAATTCGGACGATTCAGAATTCTCATCATTGGTAGGGCGAATTCCGGCAAGACAACCATCCTGCAACGAATCTGTAACTCGACCGAAGGTCCGGAGATCTATAACGATCAAGGGGTAAAGGTACAGTCAAACAAGCTGCGATGTACTAGATGCTCATGTTGTTGACATGTAATCAGCTTGACATCGTGGTTCAGGGGACCGAGGAGGTGAGCACTATGGTTACGGTAAATGTCCTTGCGGAATCTTTGCAATCCATCCTGCGTCTCTTAGCGTGGAGTCCATGATATCAATTACGAATTTGTCTTTAAGAGCAGCCAGAAATTTATTTTCCATGACTCGCCTGGTTTCGAGGCTGGTCGTGAGGATGAGCTGGAGAAGATAAAGAACTTCATTACGGAGCGTGCAGAAACGACTATCCTCAAGAAACGAATTCATGCCATATGGTGAGCAGGCATATTGCACCAGGCTTTAATAACTTTGACATGGACAGGTACTGTATCCCAATGGATCAATTCCACCGTGCAATTACCACCCCAGAGGAGTGGTTCTTTGATAAATGTGACACTAGCAAAGGTATTGAATCTTTCTCAATGATGTTGTCTGGCCTTGCTCATTTGCATTTCAGTGCCAGTTGTAGCACTATTCACTAAATGTGATTCACTCATAGCACAGGCATTTCAACCTGGAGACTTGCTACTACCTCCTGAAGGTCAACTGATGGTGCTGAGGAACCGTGCTAAGGCAATGTTTACTGAAAGAGATATATACAGGGATTTAGGTGAGATGAGGTTTCCTCCCAATGCATATGTGCTATTGCAAGGTTGGTGTATATGTTTATATTTGCATTTGCCTGTATTAATCATGCTACTAGATGTGGATAAATCAGATGCAGACTGTATTGCATTGCTAGAACAGACTGCTGCTATATTGGATTCTGAGCAACTGCAGACATTGTTGATTGCAGCACAGGAAAAAAATATAATGCTATGCATTAAATATGCAGTTGAATGGTAAGTAAGGTAGGTCAATATAAGGGATGTTTGTATTGATGCCATAAAGTGCCTTGGTGCCTTATGTTGATTTTAGGACCAGGCACAACAAAGACCTTGGTCTATTCAAAGCATTAGCTAGCTGGTTTCCACACACACAGGTAAGATTTATAGAATACTCATCGAGGATAATAATTAACTGTGTGTCTAATGATTAGGTAATTTATTCAGAGTTTAAATTGAAAGAGCCTACTAACTTATATTTGGATTCTTTTCATAAAGAAAGTATGTGATATATCATACATTGAAATCATAATAGACTTATATGCTTTATTGAACTAATAGTATGTGAGTGATGCATCAGAGCCAAATTGAGTCTGATTAGCTTATCTTTGATTGATCCATCTCTTAATTCATAGCAAGTGAGTGAAAACATGGATACTCTAATAAGAGTGTCACTAATTATGTAAATCATCTTTACTTCTGTATTGGACTTGAAGGAAGTGAGTTATATGGAATTCATGCAAACAAGCATTTGTTTCACATCTGATTTTATTTCTTTGTTGTTAGAAAGTGAGTGATATAGAATGTATTGGGGAGGATTATGACTAATTGAATTTGCCTCCTATAACATGATAGGGAGTAGGTGGTTTATAGTATGTATAAAAGAAACATAACTAATAGCTTTCTATCCAATGACACAATTATGGTTGAATACAAAGCTGGTAAGTAGAATTTAGATTATAAAAATGATGGATTATTAATAACTTTTCACTGCTATAACTGCCATTTTATTGATAGCTTGTAAGTGATTAGATGTGTATTTGAAAGGCAAATGTTAATCATGGGCTTTTGTTCTGTGTTCTCTATTGATAGTTTGTAAGCCTTTCAACATATATGAGTATTGAAATGTAACATTGCTAATGGATCTGCTCTCTACTATTCTTTCTTTGGTAGTATGTAAGTAATTCAATGTGACTTAAATAAATGTTATTAATGACCATAATTTTATTGCATTTCCATTGGTAGCAAGTAAGTAGTCTGATATAGTTTTCAAATTAAAATACTAATGATAGATATATATATTCTTTGGTTAATAGGAAGCAAGTATTCTTGATGCAAATTTGAAATGAACAAGATACTAACATGCATTTATTTTTCTACTCTTCTATTAATAGGAAGTAAGTGACTTGATCAGATTTGAAGTGAGAAAACTACTAATTATATGTTTCTGCTGCTTATTTACTAACAGTTTGTAAGTTATATAAAGTGATTTTGAATTAGAATACTGTTAATTGGAATGTCCCTGCTATTGCATTAATAGCAGGTCAGTTAGCTAAAATTAAAATGTTACTAATAAATATGCTGACTAAATTGATAGAAAGTAAGTGGCAAAGTGGACTTGAGATAAGAAATTTGTTAATTAATGTGGTTTTGTTCTTTTATTTATAGGGAGTTCCAGGGGTAAGTTGATTGACACATAGTAAATTGTAAATGAAAATGCTACTAACCACTACACTTACTTTCTAACTGATAGCTTGTAAGTCATTTGAAATAAAAAAAATTCTGCTAATTAGCATACTCTATATGGTTTTCCAATTGGCAGCTTGTGAGTAATTTAAAATGATTTGAATCCTATTAACCAATATATTATGTTTTCTTCTTTTCCTCTGTTAATAGCAAGTAAGTGCTCTGATGGAAATCAAAAATAGAACTACTGCTAATCTGTATATTTCCTATTTTTCCATAAAAGACTGTAAGCAACTTAATGTGAACTTGCTATTAGGCTGCTACTCAATTCTCTTTATACTTTCTATCATGACCACTCCCATGGCAGTTTGTATGTGCTGTGAATATGAAAATTGTTGATTACTGATCAATTCATTTTTTTTTCTGACTATCTTCTATTTATAGGAAGTAAGTCCTTTGATCAAATATCATAGTAGAAATAAAGTTGACCACTTGACACCAACCTTTCTATAGGAGGTGAATTATTTAATACACATGGATAATAATATGAATCATTAATATGTTTATGTTCATATCCTCTTCTGTTTTTTTTGAAACAGAGTGTAAGTGATTTAAATTCAAACTTGTACTACTTACTTATCAAAATTGCTTATTTATGCTATTAAATTTGCAATTTCCTGAATTCTGGCTCACTTAGCTGGTATGTATTACATTATTATTTAAAGAGATTTAATTTTGAAATGGCATTTCTATAGGATGTAAGCTTGGTTTCTCTTGTGGCATCTCCTGCATTATTCACCACTATACCTTTTTAACTTTCAGAAAGTAAGATATAATATTTCTATCTTAGTCTTAGTATCCTTGCTCACCATATAAACAGACAGTTAGTCTCTACTCCTAATATTTGCTTGAAGGTCCATCTAATTTCATCTAGATTCTTCATGGACCCCAGCTACATATGGTAATTCTTTGTAATCTGCTCTTGTTATGCATTCACCATTTTATTCAGGCTTTTCCTCAGACAAGAGAGGCTATTTCTATGGCCATGGCATGTATATATATGAAAGTCCATCCATTTAACTAAATTTCCACATGTCTCAGACCAAAAGAGTCAATACATGGGAAGAGGCTCTTCAGCAGGGCATTGGCAAGTTTATCAATACTTCATTTTGAGTGTATTTATAATGTACTTCACAGAACTCATACTATTTCTTCAATATTCCTTCACTCTTTCCCAGCAAAATCCTGATGATCCCTTCACTCTGGCTATACAAAAGTATAATGAATTCAGAATATCTGCTCAGACATCTGGAAGTCTGAATGGGTTCTTCATTGCATATAATGCTGCTGGTAATGAAGAGGAAAAAGTAAAACTTGTTGCAGAGATTATCTTGAAGCACCAGTTCTGTATGTAGTGAAAAAATATTAGTATTTCACATGCTAACTTGATCTCATGTCACAGAAGACAAAATGTCATGAGTTATAGAATCTGCAGCTCTGTTTTTTCCAGAATATGAGGCAGCTGAGGTCCCCAAACTGTATTGCTAGATGATCTACAGGTTGGAGAAAAAGGTTATGTCAAACCAATGCTAGGAGTGCCATTGATTATGATGACAAGTTCACAATATGTGAATGATGGCTGTTGAGCTCCAATCACACACCATCAACTGTGAAGTGTACTCAATAAGACTGTGTTCAATTGAGGGCAAACCAAGGAGTGATATTGGAGCCAACAAAACTACTATTTTCTGTTAGTGCTTTGTGGAATACCAGTGTCAATGCTATAGGTGGGCCAGGCTCTTTGCAGCAGATTTATATGAGGCCAATGATATAGACACTAACATGATGGTGAACAAGCCTGACATATATATCAAATATATGTATTAGAGTGGCAAAGCGATGAATATGTTTCGAACCGAGCGCATTAACATATAATGTCCAAGAAAACCCAGTACGAACCAAGTAAAAACATTAAACGAGTGACTCCAGTCCCAGTAGAATAGGGGCCGTTGAAGAACAAAGGGCACGGTAGATGCGACGTAATGATCATTATGTATCAGGATTAAGGATAAGGGGAGGGTAATATAAAAGCGAAATGTGGCACACGCACGTCAGCACAGACACTACAGCCCCAAAATGTTTTTCATTTCCCGACGTGCCTTCATGCGCCTCATATGAGCAGCTTGACCGCCATCAACGGGATCTGCAATGGATCGCTTGCGCGAGTTTGCGGGTGTGCTCGATGCAGTGGGGGAGTTGAATGTGGAAGATACGGTCGGTGAACTGAACGTATAAGCTGCAGAGGAAGAAGTCGGTGTGCCGGTCCCCGTTGAAGCACTAGACGAGAGGACTGCAGAAGACGAAGCCGGTTGGCTGGACGTCGCTGATGGAGTGGGTGCAGCAAACCCGATAGGTAAAGTCGATGCGGTGCCGCTCACGAAGATGTCCTCCTGAGCACCTATCCATACATCACGCTCGTCATCCAAAGTTCCTCACCACATATAGGGAAATATAGGGGGGAGGAAGAGGGAGATCAAGGTGACACGTACCATCGTTGAAGCCACAATATGGATTGTACCCGGGGGGATAACGGATACCGTCCGGAGCAGTCTCGTTGGTAAAGACGTTGTTCCTTTCGTTTTGGCCAGCAATAATAACCCCCTTTGGTCCCTTGATGCACGCGGACGGGTCATCTTTACACCATACGGGTACTTGCGGCGCTCCGATTGTCTTTGGTGAATTCGAATCGGGGATGATTCTGCACCTGAAGGGGTGCATGTACATGTTTTGCTGTCCACAGGCGCGAGGGAACTGCAGTGCGAATGCTTTAATCAGGGTCCAGGACGCTGGACCTGGAAATGATCCACTCACCCAGTGCCACTGTTGGTAACCAGGACGAATTATGATCAGCAGCCCGATACCAGGAGACATTAGCACTTACGGTGCAGATGCACCACCCGGGGTCAGGACAAGGGGGCATCCCTGAAGGGATTTTGTATTCGGCTTTACGCTTCCATGGAATGCTACATACCAGCTGTCAGCACAACTCTGCAAAGATACGAAAGAAACGGCGGCAACAGGGAAAGCTTACCTTGTATTCACGGAAAATATGACAACATCATCCCATACTACTTCCGAAGTGCTGGACTGTTATATGTGAGCTACGCAGAAATCCCCGCAATAAAATGCAAACAAACTTTGTACGCTATACCAAGGGAACTTCCCCAAATTTCCGTCTTGTTCTTGACATGAACTAGTCAACAAAGCACGTCTGATACTTGCTGAAGCATAGAGAGGATCGAACCCACGGTTTGGACTGGGGAGGCAATCACTGTCTGACGGCTGCTGCCCTTGCAAGTGATCCATGTCGTATGGTTCAGAATGATTTTTGCCGTCTCCCCAATCAGTTGGACTACCGTGAGGATTGACTGAAGTCCAAGCGAGGTTATCGGCTATCTCTATGATGACGCTGTCGCCAGCGGGACTGATGATTCAAGAAAGCGGCGACCATAAAGGGGCAAGGCAAAGATTAGCGTTTGAGTGATGCACAGCAAGAATAGGCGTACAGATCCATATAGGTACCATTATCGGGTGCATACTTTTCTTTCTACCGAGTGACGATGAGTACAAGAACACACTCGAAAGATATTAAAATACCCCTTGCTCGCCGTGCATCCAATAATCGGTATAGTTCAGCTGATACATAGGCGTAGAAGGTCCATTGTTGTTTAAGTTTTTTTCGGAACCTGTTCCCTACCAAATCATGAATGTATAAGTCAGGACATTAGGGGCGGTAGGATAGCAGCCTACGTAGAGAGCGTACACCGAGGGGTGATATGGTCCCTGATGCGCATGAACGAGACAGGCAATGCCGATAGAAATCCATATCCCGGGGCCGGATGGATGCACCAACATCGTTCCAACAAACGAATGACAAGGATAAATGAGAGTGAGGAGGTAAAATCTTGGGAATGCATGTCCATGGAGCCCGACGTTTAAATCCCCCAACGGAGCCGAGAGATTCCCTGATATAGTAGTACATATGATGACCGTCTCCTTTGAAAATTTACAGGACAACATTACCGCGAACCGAGGCAGTTTCAGGTCTCGCCTGTTGACATAGGGACCATCGGAATTCTGAAAAGCACATTGGAACGGGTATGTAGAGCCGGCTTGGAAATCCGAATCGTGTTTGCCACTATGCTTGTCAAGCACAAGGATCTGTCACTTCGCGTAGACGACTTAAGTAACATTACCAAGCGAATTGCGGCCACTCCGCTGTTTGCTATGGACATGATCCCATAAGTAATTAGTCAACGTTAGCCAGCGCTCAGTCCCTAAGCGGTACAGACTCACGGGCCGCGCTCCAATGTTACTTCAAACTTCATGTGTTCCCCTTCCCAACTGTCGCCAAGCACATTTACAGAAATTGACAAATGTTCGGATGGTTACTCAGTCGTCCGACACTGAAAAGTGAGGTCTTGCCCTAGCTATGTATGAAAGATGGATACTGGGTCCGACGATTCTGGCCTAAGAAGCCAGTCTGAGAAGAGCTCCCGGAGTTAGCTTCGCAAGTATGTGTCGGTATTGGACTCATTCATTTAACTCTTGTGCCTGTGTCTGTGTAAATCCGAATCCTTGGCACGGGCTCGCAGTAGTCCTCCAGTTCCCTACTTCCCATCGAGCGAAGGCATAGGGTTCGGAGTTGCTTTGAATCAACTACCAACCGGCATGGGAGTAGGTATGCCAATGCGATCATAACCGCTAACGAGAGGTAGAATCTAGAATCGAGTAAGTGAAAAGACTCAGTTGAGTTACCTGCACCAGGCTTGTTGGAGACGCGGAAATGGACGCACCTTGTGCGGTTACCAACGTGTCAAGCACCGAACTGGATGGCCACTGGATCATACTTGGATTAGAAGCGTTCACAAGACGAAAAGTATACTTACCATCACCGGTCACAGAGCGAGGCGCAGACCAGAGGCCAATGGAACCTGCTTAGCATTTCTCGACCATGCTGAGCGCAATTTCTCATTGTCGAACTACGTCTGGCCTGGTTACGCTTAACTTCAGTATCTCGTGTTTAGTTATCCTTGCATTCGTCGGTCTGGCCACCATAGTCAATTCCAGGCTCCTGGACATCTCTGTCGGAAAGACAAGTGTATCAAGTTGGTGAGCAAACTCACCAGCCTCAAGAGGCATCCCCGTCCCATTGATGCTACGGTATGCGTTCATAGTCCACAAAGTTAACGGCTTTCTTGCCCTAGGCTAGTTTTCCGAGTGTGCGCTGCAATCCTTGGTGATTCTTTATCTCTCGCAGTCATGCGATAGTGATCGCCGCATTCGAATCTTTGTGCCACCACTTGAATGCACATGGATCTGCCACTGCTCACCTCTACTCGGTTCGACGTTTGGGCCCTTTAGGGAAACACAGTCACCTATCAGTGGGCCATCACTCAAGTTCTCAGAGCCTTTCAGGAGAGAAAGAAAGATGGGTAACCCCGCTTCGAGGACCATACTTTTTGCGTCGTGTGCCAATTCTAGTTTTTCGAGACGACCGTGTATGCACGCGCTGCTGCTGCAAGCACGCGGAAAGGTGTGAGGATCATGCGGGCTTGTTTCAGAGTGAACATAATTGGATGAAGTGAGTGATAAATTTATTCCTGGCAAACAAGGCGAGCGGGCCTCATGTGACACTGTACTTACTAACAGGAACCAATGAACGAAGGCGGGGCAGGTTAGATCTAAGTGCCATGGGAGAAGGAATGTTAACTTTGGAGAAGTCGATCTGTCTGGCAACATCACTGAGACTTTAAGATCGTGCTATGGCATTAATCACCTTGCTTGCAAGGTCATGTCTCATG
>JBBPTJ010000684.1:0-11367 GCA_038094035.1 Pulveroboletus aff. ridleyi
CAGTGACTGTCAGAGACAACTAGTGTATTAGTAGCTACCTGTTGGAATCACTGAAGAAGGTAGCTATGAGAAATAGTACATAGTACAAAGAAGTGGCTCACCTCAGTGACTGTCAGAGTCAACTGAGATATATGAAAGAATGTCCGAAAGATAAAGATACAAGGACAAAGGACCAAGATTATGTAATCAAGGTCCACACCATATACGAATAATAACAACACTTCCCCTCAAGCACGAAGCCCTAACTCAGAGGCGAAGTGCTTGGCCTTCAGGGAGGGTAAAGCCTTAGTAAGAGTGTTAGCGACCATATCACTGGTAGGACAATACAAGAAACGGAGAGAACCAGCAGAAATGGTGAAATGAATAAAATGATATCGAATGTCAATGTGTTTAGTACGTGCATGGTAATTCCCTTCCTTGGTCAAAGCGATGGTGGACTGGTTGTCGCCATAGAGAATGGTCGGGTCCTTGAGCAGCCCAAAGACCTCAGCAATGAGACGATGGAGCCAGATGGTTTCTTTTGTAGCATGCATCGCAGCGACATACTTGGAGAGGGTAACAAGCTTCTGCTTGCACGATCCCCAGAGAACGGCTCCACCGTCAACTAAAAAGACAAAGCCTGTAATGGCATGACGATGTTCCTGCAACGCGCCATCAGTGTCGGCATAACCGACCAAGCTGCTCATCTGGGTTCCATAGGTCAGCTGCCAACCCTTAGTACTGACAAGGTAGCGATAAACCCTTTTGAGCGCTTCCCAATGCACCCACCTGGGATTCTCCATAAACTGGGCTAGTGTCGAGACAGCAAAGGCAATGTCAGGCCGAGTACCCACCACAAGATACATAAGGGATCCCAGCGCGGCACGGTAGGGAACTTGATGCATTCTGGCAGCGTCAGCTGTGGTCTGAGGGGACTGGTTCCGCGAGAGCTGAAGATTTGGGTCCATCGGGATGGACAAGGGCTTAGCGTCAGTGAAGTTATACTTTGTCAGTATCGCAGATATATATGGTTCCTGCGAGAGCGCTATTGTCCAAGCCTCATGATCACGGGTGATCTTCATCCCAAGTAACCAGTGGATCGGCCCAAGGTCTGTGATTTTGAATCGATGGCCAATTTCCCCTTTGAACTCGTGGATAAGCTCTTTTGAGCTCCCAGTTACAGTACAATCGTCAACATGAGAGGTGAGGATTAACAGATGCATACCAATCCGGGTGACGAAAACACCCCAATTGGCATCCATGCACCGGAAACCCAGTTCCTCCAACTCTGTGCACAGTCGTTTGTACCATTTGAGTGCACCCTGTTTCAACCTGTACAGCGCAACTCGTAGCCTTGTGACAACATCGCGCCCTAATTTATCATAGCCAGGAGGTAACTCCATCAATATAACTTCATTTTTGTCGAGTTTACTGTTAAGGAAAGCACTTTGGAAGTCGAAGACATCGATCTCCCAGTCGTATCGGGCAGCTATGGCAAGAATGAGTTGGAGCGACGTGAGACGGGCAACAGGGGCATAAGTTTTGTAGTAGTCAACGCCGTGGACTTGGGTGAACCCGTGCATGACCAAACAGGCCTTATACTCATCTTTCCCCGGCCGCATTCTTCTTGATATGGAATACCCACTTACAATCAACCACATTCATCCCTTTTGGTGGCCAGTCAACAATGTCCCAGGTGCGTGCAGCCTTGAGGCTGTTCATCTCCGCTCATACAGCCTCGTCCCAATGTGACCAATCGGGTCGCAACTGTGCCTCGTCTAAGGTAAGCAGCTCCAACGCTTCCTCCATTCCCATTTCGGCTAACATTGCATAAGCAGCGTCTTCATTGTCCCACGTCGTCACTACGTGCCCACTACTCTCGTTACCAGCGTGCTCCCCCTCAACCTCGTTGCCACCATTCCCAGGACCACCACCAGGCACAGGACCATTGGCCACAACAGCCGGCTCGACACCAATGACACCACGAGGCAAGGTGCATCCACCCGACCGTCTATCATGGGTGCCAGTGTGCTCACGCAGCATCTGGATATAGGGTGATTCCATCCACTGACGGGTCAAGCGATGAGGTAACAGCACCGGCTCAGGGTCCACAGGAGCGGGCGAGGGAGGACGAGATGCGAGGGCAGGCTGAGGAGCCACAAGACCAGGTGTGCCCGATTCATTCAGACCAACAGGCAGGAGTTCTGCTGACACTTCATCACGCTGGCCGTCCCTGCTAACAGAATCCACAGCGCGACTCAAGATCGCTCCCTTGGGGCGCTCGAATATCACATCCCACTCAACAGCAACACGGTTCCCATTGTGGAGGTATACCCAGTGAGCGGTACTCTCGATGTCAAAGCCCACCCAGCATCCCTCGCGAGCTTGCACATCGAGCTTCGATCCGCTCACATCGTGGACCCACATGTGGCAACCCCATTCAGGTAAGTCATTCAAATCCGGTTTATGCTGATATAAAAGTTCGTGCGGTGTAATGCCATCGAGTGTGATGGTACTGGTTCAGTTCTTCACCCACACGCAGTGTGCTAACATCTCTTCCCACAGGGTTTTCGGCAATCCAGTGGCATGCAACATCATGCGCACCCGCTCAACAAGCGTGCGATTGAGACGCTCAGCAACACTGTTCGATTGAGGGTGATCGTGCATGGTAAGTTTCTGCTCGGTCCCTTTTGCTGCAAGATGTTGTTTGAATTTGTCACCCAGATATTCACCACCACGATCAGAGCGCAAATGTTTGACGTGGGTACCGAATTGCGTGGCCAACCATGCCTCGAACTGACGGTAGGTGGTGAAAGTATCTGATTTCGCATGAAGGAAATAAACGTGAGTAATCGTCGGTGAATGACACGTAGTATGATTTATGGCCAGGAGTAGTGACGGGCGACGGACCCCACACATCGCTGTGGATCTCATCGCCAAGAGCATCACGACGCTGTGGCTCGCGAGTCTTCCCAGTAGGTTTGCGGATGGCTTTCCCATATTCACAAGATTTGCATTGACCCATCATTTCATGTAGCGGATCGAGTTTAATCCCACCAAGAAGACCTTTAGAGGTCATATGACGAATGGAAGAGGGGGCGATGTGGCATAAGCACTGGTGCAGCGCCTCCATCGTTATGGTTTCAATTCCCCCTACAACTCCAGCAAGCGGTGAGTCAGAGTGTTGCACCCAATATAGGCCGTTGACAAGTGGGACTTCCCCAAGCAGCTTCCGTGATGCATCAAAGATCTGACAGATGCTGTCATGAAAAAGTGCGACATAGCCAGCTGCAGCAAGTTTCGCAATGGAAATAAGAGTTGCACCCATGCTTGGCGCGTAAAGTACATCTTTCAACAAGACACGAGTGGAGTTCTTCCCGTTTGGGAGGTGCACGTGGAGGTCTCCCTTTCTGATAGCATTGAAGGTGCGTTTGTCGGCTGCCTTGATAGGATACAGGGGTATGTCAACGTAATTCAATAGATGCTGACGATAAGGGGTAAGATGGAGAGTGGCACCGCTGTCATAAAGCTCAACAGTCGAGGAATCGGATGCAGCAATGAAAGTGTGCAGCTCTGTGTTCCTGCTAGGGGAGGCAAGCCAGACTGCGTCAGGCTTGGACTTTGCATCTGCTGAGTTAGCTTTCCCCTTTGGTTGCAATGACTGACCATCCTTCAATCCAGATGGTTTCTCCTTCTTGCCGCGGAGTTTCCAACCTTTCAGCGCCTTCCCCTCTCGGCCTCGGCCTTCCTCATAGCACTGGTCCTTACGATGGCCAGTCCAACCGCAGTTGAAACAGTTGCCAGTGAAGGTGCATTTCTTTGACCCATCGGCAGAGAAAGCCGCGTTCTTCACTTTCCCCTTAGACTTTCCTCCTAAGTGGATCGTCGCTCGGTCATACTTGTCAAGGATAAGGGTAGCCAATAGTTCGGCAGAGAGTGTCTTGCCAGAGATACACATATTTGATGATACGGAGGAAAGGAGGGCGTTATATGATTGGGGCAAGGAGGAAAAGATTATGTTGAACATGTCGATGTCAGAGAGCGATGTACCCATCGAGGCGAGTTCCTCGCACATAGCCATGACCTTTTCTAAGTGTGTGTGAGCATCGCCACCTTCTTTCAGCTTTAGCTCACTGAGTTGACATCTCAACTCAACACTGACAACAGCTGATCGATTTTCGAATAGATCCTTGAGCATATCGAAGCACTCAAGGGTGGTTGACTTCCCCTGGATTCAGAGGAACAAGGAGTTTGGTAAGACAACAGCAATTTGCTGTCGGACAAGAGCATCCTTTTTGCTCCAACTGGCGAGTGCCAGCTCATACTCGGTAACGGCAAGTAACTCATTGTTAGTAGTCAGCGACCATCCAGGCTGCTTGTTAGCAGCTGGACTGGTGGGTGGCGTTGTGGTTCCTGTAATGTGGCCAAGCAGGCCTCTCGTAGTTAAAGACCATTCAAGTCTTCTCTTCCATAGAAACCATTCCTTCCTGGAAGCATTGAGCTTCGGGACTTTCATAAATTTGTTGCCAATCTTAAAAGAGTGCGCTGTTGAACAGGACCCTAGTAGCTGCAGAGGATGGCTAATAGGACTTACATAGAGTGCTTGAGGCTGTTGGGATGCTCTCAGCTGATGGTTACAAGTCAAGAGACTTATTCAAACTCAGTAGTCTGAGTGTGAAACTGTAGGTACATGCTTATGTAAGACTACCATAAAAGGTAACTAAGTGTGTACTACAGTAAAAGGGTAGTGGATGAGTTACACTCGTTCAACATGCGCCATAGTGAAATCAGATGCGAGTATCAAAGTCTGAGTGGCAAGGTTAATGGCCGGGGCTCATAACCTGTTGGAATCACTCAGTGACTGTCAGAGTCAACTAGTGTATTAGTAACTACCTGTTGGAATCACTGAAGAAGGTAGCTATGAGAAATAGTACATAGTACAAAGAAGTGGCTCACCTCAGTGACTGTCAGAGTCAACTGAGGTATACGAAAGAATGTCTGAAAGATAAAGATACGAGGACAAAGGACCGAGATTATGTAATCAAGATCCGCACCATATATGAATAATAACAACACAACTCCGAAGCAAAACAAGTGATCTTCATAAGGAAATGGTAAAGGCGAAGAGGAAACGGCATGAAGTTATGAAATGAGAACAATGTTGAACGAGTGTAACTCATCCACTACCCTTTTACTGTAGTATGCACTTAGTTACATTTTAGGGTAGTCTTACATAACCATGTACCTACAGTTTCACACTCAGACTACTGAGTTTGAATAAGTCTCTTGACACATAACCACCAGCTGAGAGTGTCCCAACTGACTCAAGCACTCTATGTAAGTCCTATTAGCCATCCTCTGCAGCTACTAGGGTCCTGTTCAACAGGTTATGAGCCCCGGCTCAGCAGCTGATCCTCATACAGCGCCTTTATGGCTGCGTTTGAGTCGATCTGGCTAAACCTGGACTCCATAGAGCTTTTTCTTGATTTGCAAACAAGTGATGGATTGCACTGTTTACCTAAGGGGCCAGACCCTTGGCCTGCGGGTATTTCTGGCTGCACCATTATATCATGTAACAGTCTGTGCCATTAACCTGTGTTGGATTGAACTGCCAGTACACCAGGTCTTTCTGGCTGCATCTGCTGCTTACCATATGCAATTCAATATTAGCTTGCGCAAATGGGCTTGCCTCATTATGCTGCAGCTAAAAAAGCTTGAGCATGACTCTAGCATCAGATTGCGCCCCCTATGGCTGCACTATGCTAGATACTATGGGAAAACTATGTCATTCTGATGCACTTCACCTACCGTAGAACTATCATGTCTTTGAATATCGCTGCCACTCGTGTCCCTATATTCACTGGCACCAACTGGGCTGTTTGGTGGCCTGCCATCACTGCCTATACACAGTCACTTGGGTGCATGTGGTGTATCGACTTCCCTGAGCCTGACACCCTTCCTTCTGGAGACGACTTCAATAGCGAGATCCAGAACTATTACATCAAGTGTTACGAACCACCTTCACGCCCCTTTCTTCTCTCATCACATGACCTGTCACATGACCTGGGTCCAGACCATGACGTCATACCTCATGGCTGGCACACCCTTTTAATCTCTGTTAACCCTGGTGGGAACTCTCTCACAATCGTGTACTTGTACTAGCCATGTATAGTAGTTTCTCCCACAGACCCTATGGTCCGTGCGCTGTTCCCTGTACTATATAAACCCAAGTGTCTCAGCTGGCGTCCCCAGCTTTGACCACTTGTCTTCCCGCTACCTTACGGGTGATTAGTGCGCATGAGCTCGCCTTTCCCTCCTCTTACCTCGCCAGGCTCGGTAATAGTCTGTAAAGTCAAGGCCGGTGGTGTGTGCTCTTTGAGTTCGCAACACTTGGTCAAAGCTATTTACACTGCCCTTGGGTGAACGGAGCGTCTCGTTGCTGAAGATATCAAGATCGGGTGAGCATTTATCCCCATCAGAAGACCGGATCAAGAAAGAAAACAAATCTGTTGTATACGGTTGCCGGGCCCAGGCATAAGGGACATAGCGCAGAGGCACCATGTGACAGGCCTGGGCATAGCACCCTTAACAGCTTGCATACATGGTCGTCCACCGTATTAAATAAGGATAACATTGCTTTTTGCCCAAAGTACACTAGGGTGTAACCTCTGTGGTTTGAGGTTACCAGGTTTGCAGAATACCTGTGACGTCCACCGTCAGTGCACGATATGCGTACGACACCTCTCGTTATCGAGAGTCTACCCCCTGACGGAACTCACACCGTCCGAATCAAGCTGTTGAAGAAGATCTAGCTGCCAGTGGTCTTCCCCCTCCTTATCTCATCCGACTTCTTTCCCCTGCAAGCGTCCCCAGACGTCGGTTGAAAGATACCGGCGAGTAAGGACTGTTAGGATTTCAAAATTTGATTTTATGAAGGATCGGTGCCTGGTTCTTCGGAACAGGCACATACACAACTCTGCAAGTCCCCCAGTTTTGAGGGCTTGCTTGAAGCACTTCCACAAGTATCCGAAGAGCCTTATCGGCTCAAATTCAAACAAAGACAACCGCCACTCCCGCCCCCACAAGAAATGATGTCGTCATCATTGCTAAGCAATGATGAATTGAAGGCGCTTCTCACAGCCCTTCTTAAGGAAAGGGAGGACAGCCCCTCTGCCATCACCAAGAAAGTCGCTGATCTCGGCAAGTGGGACAGCAACTGTGACAAATTTCGGGTGTGGATCACCCAAATCAAGGTCTGGGTCTCGCTCCAGAATTGGGGCTTGGACAAACTTAGGACTGTCGTGGTCCTATCACATATGGAGGGAGACGCTGCCTCCTACACAAGACTAAAACTCGAGGAGTATTGCGACTCCAAGATAGAAGAGGCGATGAACAACGCAGGGACAAAATTGGGCTACCCCTGTGGAGACAATGCGTGGCCCACATGGAAGGTCCTCCAATGCGAGATCAGGGACCATTTCCAAATCGATGTGCTTGCACACGAAAGCCTTCAGAAGCTACAACAACTGAAGCAGCAGGGCCATCCCATAGATGAGTTCCTGCAGAAATTCGAAGTCCTCTTTAAAGAGGCGGAACTCGAGAATGGTCACAGGATCGAGATCCTCAAGCGAGCAGTGGACGCTCGTGTATACATGCAGGTCCACCTCCACATGCACGTGGAGAATGACATTTTCAAGTTGATCAATGCTTATAGAAAAGTCGGTCACTCTTTTGAGTCTGCAGAAATAGAACGCAGATTCCAACCAAGGCGCTACAGTGGGGTGCAATGATATAACCTGCCCAAGGGACCACTGCCTAACCAGCGGTTTACTCAATATGGGACGCAACCTGGAAGGGGAGCTCCCATGGAGATTGGGGCAGTGCAGGGGCCCCCTGATACCCGCACATGTTTCAATTGTGGCAAACCAGGCCACATTCGATGGGACTGCTGGCTCCCGAAGAAGCCCTACAACCTGGCACAAGACAGGAACTGAGCGCCGGTTCAAAATATGCGCCAAGTATGGGTGCCCGATAAGGATGGGTACTACACCGAGATGTGAGCAGTCGTCTCCGAAACTCTGCCCGAAACTAAGGCCCGCGCAGCAACGTCCTCCCGACAGGACTATATGTCGGATGAAGCTCACACCTATTGGGCCGATGTCTTCGAAACAGAAGCCAGGACAAAAGCATCCGAGGCTTTAAAAGGAAGTAGCTAGTTGACGGTAGGGTGTCGCCTAGCAAGCTGGACAAAATAAAAGAAAAAAGAATAAAATTAGAAAACATCAAAAAAATATTTGGACTGCGGTTCTCCTGCTGAAAGTATCAAATATAGTGCCCAGTCACTTATCTGATGACACACGACCTCTGTTGTCACACAACACGTCTAGTTCCCTGACCCACTTGAACCTACCACTGGTAATTATCCAGGCAGTCCTGGGTTCAATCCCCAGTCTGGCCATCTTTTCACTTTGCGTGCCACACTTGTAACTCTGATAGAAAGTTCTGTACATGTATGATCTGGTTTCGAGCTGATGAGTGTGGTGTTATTTAATCCTGTACAAGTAAGTAGACCGGACTCTGGGCGCGCCGGTACGAGAGTGGTAGGTGTAGATGACTCGTTGACCGTGCTCAAGGGAGAAATCCCCGTAGCTGGCACTGAGCCTGTAGCCGAACTCTCAGAGTGCACCAATGGAGATTTCCCAGTTAGGACGATCAGCCAGGTGCTGAAAACTTTAATAGATTCTGATACGTCTGTAGGGGGGTCTCTTCGGAGCTTGGCACCAGACTATAAATATAGCGTGCTTAATTCCCTTTTTAAGAATGAGTGTGCTGACCTTAACCTTAATAAAATCCCTACACAAGAAATGATCAGCAGAGAAGAATTTATGGTGGACATGGCCATTCTTTTCTCCACAGGTCAAGTACAAAAAGACGATAACATAAAAGCACTGATTGATAGTGGTGCCGTCAACACCTTTATTGACTGCAAGTGGTGCATCAAAAACAAAGTTAATCTAATCCCACTTGTACAATAGATTCAAGTATTTAACGCCGACAGAACTCTGGGGAAAGCCAGTAAAGTGACTCACCGAGTTGAACTCGTGGCAGCATTGCAGGATCATCACGAGAAGATCAACGCTTTCATTGTCAAGCTGGGCTCCAATCAAATGATTATCGGCTACAACTGGCTCACACGCCACAACCCCAAGATCGACTGGATTGAAAGGAAAATCAACTTTACCCGCTGTACAGAAGACTGCGATAACTACAGGTCTCAAAGGAACAGGTACTTCGGCTTCAAACTCTGTGTCATTGAAGACGGAGTGGCCGAGAAGGTGCCAGCGGCTTACCATGATTTTCTTGACGTTTTTTCAGAGCAGGAATCCAACCACATGCCCCTACAGAAGCATTGGGATTATGCCATCAACCTCAAACCCGACTTTGTTCCAAGGAAGGGGAGAGTTATTCCTCTATCCGACACAGAGTTGGAAGAAGTACGGACTTTCATCAACAAGGAAGTCAAGAAGGGCTACCTATGACCAAGCAAGTCTCCACAAACGTCCCCGGTATTCTTCATCCCAAAGAAGGACGGTAAAAAGTGTCTCGTAATGGACTATAGATATTTAAACAAGGGAACCATTAAAAATGCATACCCCTTACTGCTTATTTCACAGCTCATAGACCACCTCAAAGGCGCGGACATGTTCACAGCAATGGACCTCTGCTGGGGATACAATAATGTCTGCATCAAAGAAGGCGATGAATGGAAGACGGCGTTTGTAACGCCCATAGGAGCATATGAGCCAACAGTCATGTACTTCGGCCTTACCAACTCACCCCCTACCTTCCAGAACATGATGAATGACATCTTCTCAGACCAATATGCGTTCCTCATTATTTATATGGATGATATGATGATATTCACCAAGAAAAAGACAAAAGAAGAACATGAGGCGCTGGTCCATGAAGTCCTGCAATGTCTCAGGGAGAACGATCTATATATCAAACCAGAAAAATACGCATTCTTGAAAGACAAGGTCGAATTTCTTGGAATGAACGTCTCCAAGGACAGCATCGAGATGCAAGAAAAGAAAACACAAGCAATTGCCAACTGGCCGGAACCAACACACCTTAAACAAGTCCAGGTGTTCCTAGGACTATGTAACTATTACCATAAATTTATTGATCAATTCACAGAACTCGCACGGCCGTTGAACAACCTTACAAAAAAGGACACCCCTTTCCGGTGGGGTGACACCAAATGAGCAGCCTTCCTTGCTCTCAAAAAGAAATTTACAGAAGCACCCCTCCTTGCATACCCGAATAGTACATGACAAATTGAACGGATGCATCGGATATTGCAACCGGAGCAATCCTCTGGCAGGAATGTGAAGACGGGCAATGGTGTCCTTGCACTTTCCTCTCTCATTCTTTTGACGCCACTGAGCATAACTACCCCATTTACGACAAGGAATTAATGGCGGTCATTCGCCCTCTCGAAGAATGGAGACATTATTTAATAGGACGAGAACGATTCGAGGTCTGGACGGACCACAAAAACCTAGAATATTGGAAAAAGCCACAAACCCTCTCGGGGCGACAAGCAAGGTGGCATGCCCTACTCCAAGAATTTAACCTTGAATTCGTGTATCGCCTGGGCTCGCTTAACTGCGCCGACCCTCTCTCCCGCAGACCCGATCATGGTGATGCAGTGGAGAATCTCAACAAGGACGTCATGGTACTACCAGCCAAACTATTTATCAAAAATGTTACCTTTACTACAAAAAATACAAAAAGAATCAAAAAACATAAATGATGTTCTTAATTATTCTTACGATACGGAAAGAGAGGTTTACCTCCACGACTTTACTGGCTGAATTTACATTCCACCTTCTATTCGTGCTGAGATCCTTAAAGCATGCCATGACGATCCCCTGGGGGGTCACAACGGGCAGGCCTGTACATATCATACTATAAATCATTTCTCCATTTGGCCACAAATGCAGAAAGATATAATATCCTACATAAACCACTGCTACACGTGTGCCCTCACGAAGGGTTCGTCTAAAGCACTGGCAGGAAAAATCCGACCACTCCCAGCAGCAAGCCGCCCATGGGAAGATATCTCCATAGACTTCATAACTGGATTACCAGAAATTGACAAGATCAATTCCGTTTGTGTTATCATAGATTGATTTTCCAAAGAAGTCGTTTACGTACCATGTTCAAAAACTATTTCTTCTCTCGAGTTAGCTAAGATATTCCACAATCATGTATGGTCGCAGCACGGCATCCCCCGAATGATCGTATCAGATTGGGGCCCACAGTTTGTGTCTTCCTTCACGACTGAACTTTGTAAACTATTGGGCATTGAGCAGAAGCTCTCCA
>JBBPTJ010000685.1:0-11362 GCA_038094035.1 Pulveroboletus aff. ridleyi
CCCTGTTAGTTGATCCAGGCCGGTATATGAACGTAAGATTGAATTCTTGAAGAAGTGCGTGCCAGCGTGCTTGTCTGCCGGATAAGGTCTGCAGCTTCTTCCAGTATTCAAGGTTTCGGTGGTCCATCCAGACTTCGAAACCTTCTCATCCGATGAGATAGTGGTGCCATTCTTCCAGGGTGCGGATGACTGCCAGCAGTTCTTTGTCGTAAATGGGATAATTCCGCTCAGCGGAGTTGAAGCTATGTGAAAGGAAGGCGCAGGGTCGCCATTCCGAATCTTTGCATTCCTGCCAGAGGACAGCTCCCGTCGCGATATCCGAGGCATCGGTTTCTAATCACATACCACATGAGGAGTCTGGGTAAGCAAGGAGTGGAGCTTCCGTAAATTTCTTTTTGAGGGCTTCGAATGCCCGCTTTTCTTCTTGACCCCACCTAAAGGGGGTGTCTTTCTTTGTGAGGTCATTCAATGGCCTAGCGATGTCAGTGAAACCGGCAATGAACTTCCTATAATAGTTACAAAGGCCAAGGAAGGCCTGTACTTGCTTCAAGCGAGTTGGCTCGGGCCAATCGGCGATGGCTTGGGTTTTCTTGCTTTGCATCTCGATGCCGTGTTTCGAGATGTTCATGCCGAGGAATTCTACCTTATCAGCACTGAAGGAGCATTTTTCTGGTTTAATAAATAGGTCATTTTCACGGAGTCACTGAAGGACTTCTTTGACAAGGGCTTCGTGTTGTTCTTTTGTCTTGCCCTTTGTGAAGATCATCATGTCGTCCATATAAATAATTAGGAAGGCGTATTGATCGGCAAAGATGTCGTTCATCATGTTCTGAAACGTGGGTGGCGAGTTAGTAAGCCCAAAATACATCACCGTTGGCTCGTAAGCCCCGATAGGCATTACAAACGCCACTTTCCATTCGTCACCCTCTTTTATGCGAACATTGTTGTAGCCCCAGCACAAATCCATTGCGGTGAACATGTCGGCGCCCTTGAGCTGATCCACTAGCTGAGAAATAAGGGGTAGAGGGTAAGCGTTCTTGACAGTGCCCTCATTTACATAGCGATAATCCATAACAAGCTGTTTCTTTCCGTCCTTCTTCGGGATGAAGAACACCGGCGAAGTTTGAGGGGACTTCGATGGTCGGAGATATCCTTTTTTAACCTCTTTTTCGATAAAGTTACGAACTTCTTCCAGCTCGGTGTCTGAAAGGGGAATCACTCAACCCTTCTTCGGCACAAAGTCCGGTTTAAGATCTATAGCATGATTCCATGGCTTGCGCAGGGGTAGATGGTTAGATTCCTGTTCGGAGAACACATCAAGGAAGTCGTGATAGACTTCAGGAACCTTTTCCTTGAGACCAGGCTCAATGCTTCGAATAAGCGCCTATGCATATGCATTGCATTCGTTGGTACACCTAGTGAATTCTATTGTTTTGTCAACCCAGTCGATTTCTGGGTTGTGGCGTGAGAGCCAATCGTAGCCTATAATCATCGGGTGAGTTCCCAGCCCAATTACGAACGCATGGATCTTTTCGTGATGGCCGTTGATTGAGGCCATGAGTTCGGCTTTGTGCGAGATCTTTCCCAGAGATCCGACTTGACCATCTGCGTTGTACACGTTGATTTCCTTGTCGAGAGGGATGAGATCTATCTTGTGCTTGGCGCACCATTTTCGGTCAATGAAGGTGTTGACTGCGCCAGAGTTGAGCAAAGCAGGTATCGTGACTTGTTTTTCTTCTTTTTCTGATTGGTATAATACATCGACGGAGACAGAGAATTCTTTGGGATTCTTTAAGGTTTTTTCTTTAGGGATTTTGTTAATAAATACTGATGGGAATACTGTTTTCTTAAATAGGGAATTAAGCACACTATGTTTTAAGTCCGGTGCCGAGCTCTTTCGAGACCCCCTGGCGGACAGTGGAGAATTCTTTAAATTAATCAGAACCTGGCTAATCGTACGGATGGGAAAATCCTCATCGGTGCACTCGGAAAGCTCGGCTACAGGCTCAGTGCCAGCTACGGGGCTAATCAGTTCACCCTTGAGCACGGTCAATGAGTCGTCTACACCTACCGCTTTTCTACTGGTGCGCCCGAGGATGTCCGCAGGACTTACAGGGGTGGTACTACAATCAGCCAAATCCATCGGCTCGAAACCAGATCTAACTACAGTGTCACTATTGTCCCTAATTGAGGGGTCCAAATGCGCAGTAACTATTTTTTTGATGTTAAGTAGATTTTCTAATTTTTTATTTTGTTTTTCGGCTTTTAATCTTGCAGTGAATAAACTATCACCAACCAGTACCCTACTCCCGGTCAGCGGCTTCCTTTTAAAGCCTCGGATGCTTTCGCCTTGGCTTCTGATTCGAAGACGTCGGCCCAGTATGCATGGGCCTCATCTGACATATATTCTTGTCGGCTTGTCGTAGCCAACTGGACAGCCGTTTGCGCTTGAGGTGCAGGAGGTTGGTTAGCTGGTGGGTCCTCCACCCACGCTTCTGTGTAATACCTGTCGGCACCAGGTATCCATACTTGCCGGAGGTTTTGGGGCTTCGGCTGAGCCCTTCCTTGTTGCGGGCCTCTCGGCTTCCGCGGTTTCTGGCAGTATCTTTGGATGTGGCCTGCCTCGCCACAGTTGTAACACGTAATTGACAGGTTTTGGGGCTGTCCCGTAACAGCATCAATTTGCATAGGCGCACCACGCCCGGGTTGGGTTCCATACTGGGTAAACTGCTGGTTAGGTGGTGGACCATTAGGGGGGTTGTATCTTCGAGGCCCCCATTGCCTCGGTGGTTGAAATCCACGCTCCACAGCGGTGGACTCAAAGGATTGGCTGACCTTTCGGTAGGCTTCAATCAATTCATAGATGTCCTCTTCTACAGACATGTGTAGGTGGACCTGCATGTAGATGCGGGTGTCCACAGCCCGCTTCAAGATCTCAATTCCATGCCCGTTTTCGATCTGGGCTTCTCGGAAAAGAACTTCAAACTTCTGGGGGAATATGTCAATGGCAGCTCCATTCTGCCGTAACACGTTTAGAGCCTTGAGAGACTCATGTGCGAGCACATCGATCTGGAAGTGCTCCTTTATGGTTTTGACGAGCTCAGGCCATTGGGGCCAGGCGTCGTCGCCTTTGGTATAGCCGAGAGATTTACCATCTCTCCCGAGGACTTCCTTCTCCTCTTTGTCAACGTACTCCTCCAATTGGAGATGTGCGAAGGCCGTGGCATTTCCTTCCAGTCATGAGAGGACTGCCATGATGCGGAGCTTCCTTGTATCCCATTTTTGGAGGGAAACCCATACCTTGATTCTGGTCATCCAGTTCCGGAAGGTCTTTTGGTCACCGTCCCATTTTCCAGGATCGGCTACCTTCTTGGTGATGGTGGCAGGGGAATCGGTTTTCTCTCAAAGGAGAGCTTGGAGAAGAGCTTTGAGCTCATCGTTGGAGAGAGAGGATGACGACATTTCTCGTCAGGGTTCTTGGCGGGTTCAGAGTGTGCGAGAACGGGAGGTGGTGTTGGGTCAGGTGTGAGGGGAGCGGAGGGTTCTCCTAATTCGGGGAGAGCAGAGTAGAGCCCTTCAAAGCTTGGCGATCCGGGGGCAGACAGGTTGACAGTGCTTACTGCTTCATATCTTTCAATGAAGCTCTGGGCACGCTTGCGGGGGTGAGGGTCGGAATAATGTGCGGGGGAGGGGTTTGCAGCGATTGGTCTTCTTCAACAATTTGCTTTGACAGGTGAAGAGCCCATAAGGGTAGACACCTGATAACAAGCAGTGTCGTACGCGTATCGTGCGCTGACGGCGGACGTCACAGGTATTCCGTGAACCTGGTACCTCTAAACCACAAGAGGTACACCCTAGTGCACTATGGGCAAGCAGCAACGTTATCCGTATTTAATACGCCGGACGAGCGTGTATTCAACCTGTTATGGGTGGTATGCCCTGGTCTGTCACATGGAACCACTACGCAATGTCCCTTATGCCTGGGCCCAGCAACCACAACACGTGGATTTGCTTTCTTTTTTGATTCTTGTGAGGCGGATAAAGACTCACGCGCTCTTGGGGTTCTCTGTAAAAGCTAAGCCCTAAATGTTGGGCGGGTCACGTACTCGGGTTACGGTATGAAGCTTTGGCCAAGTGTTATGACAAAGTCGAAACACCAAAGCTGAGCAACTAAAGGCTTGCCATAAAGCCTCACGGAAGAGATGAGAGCGAAGGAGAGCACTTATCGTCCAAGGTTTTAACCCAAGGAACAAGTGGCCAAAGCTGGGGATACTAGCTGAGGACGCACCCTTTATATATTGCAGCGAAGAGTGCACAGACCAAGCTGTGCTACAGATAAGGTGTGAACCTATGCTATATACGGTAAGTGATATCCCACGGGTGTGGGAGAGTTCTGTGATATGGAAGTGTAGTGATGGTAATTAAAAAAGTGAGGTGACCACGTGTTGTGACATCATTTGATGTCATGGTCTAGGTCGTGTCATGTGATCTGGTCACGTGACCGGTGAACAAGTGAAGAGAAAATGAAAAATAATTAGGTTAGCATATATGATATAACATTGGCTATGCTGGCATTTGTAGTTCCCTTGCCAGGGTTACAGGTATCCTTTCTCTGCCAGCTAGCCTCATTATCGGCTGTTAGGTTTGGTTGTTTCTTCCGGCTGAAGGGTCTTCCCATCCCCTTCGATGGCTGCTCGACGCAGTCATAACAGCCAGACCTTATCTCCTCATTTCCAAGGGGTGAATCCACATGTATTATGAGATTTCATGACTTGGCATGCAAGTTCATGGGATGCTAGGGCTTCATCACGGAAGCAGGAGAGCGTGTCTAGTCTTGCTTTGACAGCGGGTAGTGGGGTTTTAGCGATGATTGTGGGTAACAGTTTGGGTTCATATCCCATCATGAGGAAGAAGGGGGATTGATTGGTTATGGAGTGAGGGCGGTGGTTATGTGCAAATTCCGCCATAGGGATATGTTCTGCCCATTCGGTAGGGTTTTGGTGGCAGAATAGTCGGAGATAGGTCTCGACTTCCTGGTTAACTCATTTGGTTTCACCATCGGTCTGTGGGTGGTAGGCAGTGGAGAGTGCAAGTTGATATCCAACGAGTTTTGCCAGGGATTTGGCGAATTCAGAGGCAAATTGTAGGCCATGATCAGAGATGATTTTATTGTAGAGTCCAAACTGTGTGTAGACTTTGTGGAAAAAAAGGTGGGCGATGCCCTCGGCGGTGACGGTTTTCTGTGTGAGACATAGAATCACCCCCTTTGTAAGCCCATGGTCGACCATGACCAAAAGACTGTCAAAGCCGGAGGATTCCGGAAGGTCAGTGATGAGATCGCAGGAGATCTGCTAGAAGGGGCAGATGCAGGAGGAGGCAATGGGAGTGAGGGGGGCAACAGTTGGATGGGTGTTGGCCTTCATCTGCTGGCAGGGGCCGCAGCCCTCGACAAAGCGGTGGATGAAGGATGCAAGACCAGGCCACAAGTAGTCGCAGGAGATGAGCTGGTGGGTTTTAAGATAACCTAGGTGGCTGGCAGAGGGGTGGTCATGGGCCTGGGAGATGACTTCATGGTGGAGGGCATCAGGAATGTAGACACGACCCTGGTAGGTGAGGATACTGGTGTCGTAGGCCCAGTCAGACAGACGGGAATGGAATTTAGAGGAAACCAATCCCTCAAGGGTGTGGAGAGCATCAGTGACGACAGGGTCAGAAGAGGAGGAAGCAGTGACTTTGGAGGCGAGGTCGGTATCAATGATTTTGATGAAGAGGTCGTCAGGGAGGAGGACAATGTCCTCATTGTCTTCAACATCAGAGGAAATGAAGTCCAGCTGATGGGATAAGGCATCAGGGGCAGAGAGGGCAGAGCCAGGGATGTGAGTGAACTTTAGGTCAAAGTCTGCAAAGTCTAGGAGCTAACAGGCTTGGTGGCGGTTGAGCTTGTGGGGCTCATGGAAGTAGGTGAGGTTCTTTGGTCAGTCAGGATGGAGACCACAAAAGGGGAGCCATGGAGGTGGTGGCGCCACACCTTGAGGGCATGGATGATGGCCAGGAGTTCATGGTCGTAGATATCGTAATTTCGTTCTGCAGAGCAGAAGGACTGGGAGGTAGGCGCATGGCCGGAGGTCGCCATTACTGTCAGGTTAGAGAAGGACTCTGCCCATTACCCACTTTGAGGTGTCAGTGGTGATAGAGAACAGTTTGGTGGGGTTGGGCAGGAGCAACATGGGTGCAGAGGTAAAGGTTGCCTTGAGAGAGGTGAAGGTGTTGGCACATGCAGGGGACCATTCCCAGGGGTGGTCCTTCTTGGTGAGGTCAAGAAGGGGGCGGGCGATGGTGGAGTAATCTGGGATGAATTGTCAGTAAAAGTTGGCGAAGCCAAGGAAGGACTGGATGTCCTTGACCCTCAGGGGAGTAGGCCAATCAGCGATCCCAGCAAGTTTTACAGGGTCCATGGTGAGTTCTCTGGGTCTGACTACCATGCCAAGGTATTCGACTTCGGTAGTGGCAAAGTCACACTTTTCCAGTTTAAGGTGTAGGTCAAGTTTGGTCATCCGCTGGAGGACATGACAGGTGCATTCAATGTGAGTTTTCTTGTCTGGTGAGAAGATGAGAAGATTGTCCATGTAGATAACGAGCCATCCTTCAGTGATGAGGTCATGGAAGGAGTTGTTCATGAAGCATTGGAAGGTGGTGGGGGAATTTGTCAGTCCGAAGAACATAACGGTGGGTTTGAATAGGCCTTTGTGAGTGAGGAAGGCGGCCTTCCAACAATCAGATTCTTTGATCCTAACATTGTTATATCCCCATCAGACATCGAATTTGGTGAATATTTTGGCACCTTGGAATCATTCAACGAGGTCTGAAATAAGAGGAAGGGGGTAGGTATCTCGGATCATGTGTTCATTGAGGTATTGGTAGTCCTGACAAGGGTGTAACTTTCCATCCTTCTTGTTGACGAAGAAGAAGGGGGATGACTGAGGGGACTTTGATGGGCGAATTTTTCCTGTACAAAGGTTTTCTTTGAGGAAGTCTTCAGTGGCCTTCTTCTCAGCTTTGGTAAGGGGGTAGAGTTTTGCTGGTCGTGGTTTAAACATCTTGTCGAGCTCAATGGGGTGGTCATATGGGCAAGAGGGAGGGAGGTGGTCGGCAGACTCCTTGGAAAACACAGATGTGAAATCCGTGAACTCAGGGGGGAGGCGAACTTCCTTCTTTTTAGCAAGAGCTTTGATGGTAAGACGTTTGACAATGACTTCATCCTCCCAAGCTTTCCATTCTTTATAAGTTGGCCATCTGTGTCCTCCCCAATCTTGGAGATAATCAAATAGAGTACTATCTTGGTCTTGCTCGACCTGGACGTGACGAATTTGAACCAGGTTGGGGATATTCGCAACCTTGGCTGCATGTTCCATGAGCCACTTTGTTTCAGAGGGGGATTCAGTTGGTTCAGCAGGTGATAGGGCATCGGAGATGGGGAGGAAAAAAGTGCTGGTTGACCAGTCGATGAGTGGGTTGGCTTCTCATAGCCAGGGCATCCTGAGGATGAAAGGGTCATCTCCGCAGTGCATGACATGGAAGGTTTCAGAGTAAGAGAGGCCTTCAACAATGAAGGGTAAGATAACAGAAAATTTAATTGGTCCTCCTTTGTTTGGGGTGTCATCTGCGTTCCAAACTGGAACAGGTTTCGGGGGTTGGGTGAGTGGGATGTGGTGTTTCTTGATGAACCCCCAATCTATGCAAGATCGGGTGGCTCCAGAGTCTACAAGGGCATGAGTTTTGACGACTTTCTGACCAGTAGTGAAGACAATAGGGATTCGTATTGCTTGGGGGTCTTTAGCTACTAGTACATGGCGATTAGAGGAGGAAACATGTGTCAGGGGCGTTCCTCCCTTCAAAAACCCTTTCCCCATCTGGAGAAGGTCACCCTTTTAATAGTTTCTTCAGGGGGGTCTTCTTCCTCCTCATCATCAGGGATGAGTTCGAGTTTAGGAAGCGAAGGAGTTTCAACAACTTTCTTGACAGAGGTTTTCCTTTTTCCTGGGGTTGGGAAAGTAGGGCAGGCATTTGACATATGTCCAGGTTGGTGGCAACAGAAGCAGAGTTTCATCGTCATGTATCGCTTCCATTCTTCTGGGGTTAACTTGCCAATCTTGATAATATTTACGTCCATGGCATCTGGGTCCTTTGCAGAGCCAGTAGAAGATGTGGTGGGTTGGAAGTAGTTGTATGTTCCTTTCTGCTTGTAGGCGTCAGCTCATTTCCACTGGATGACAAAGTGAACAGCTTTTTTGTACCATTCTTCAATGGTGACTGGGGGTGTATCCATGGAAAAGACATGTTGATGAAGGGGATTCGGTATTCTGGCAGCAAAGAAGTTGGTGAGGATGATGTTGTCTTCGATGGTGCTGAGAGAGACTTGGTTCTTGAATTCCGAAATGTAACTATTGATATCAGAGAGTTTCGAGATGTGGATATCCTGCATCCATCAGACTGCCTTTGCGATGGTATCCTCGTGTTGGAAAGTCTCCTTAAAACTTTCTACAAACTTCTTATATATTCCAAATCCATTAGTGAGGTTGGCAAGTTTCTGAGTTCGGAAGGTGTTGGCCCAGGTGGCTGCAGATCTGCTCCTCATGAACAAGAGGGTGAAGGTGATTTTCTTCGCATCAGTGTTATAGAGATCCTCGTTAGTGATGAAATAGAACTGGATGGAGTTAAGCCATGGGATGGCTTTCTTGTAGGAGCCATCATAGTCGTCTGGTTTCCCAAGATGAAGCTCGGTGGGTTTGGTAGTCATTGGTGGGGAAGTGAATGGTGGGGGTGGGGTTTGTAGTGGGGTTTGAACTCAGGTTGTTCTTGCCCAATGTTCTGTGTTGGCAAGGGCTCTGGGGAGGGTTTGGTGGGTTGCTATGGGAGTGGGAGACAGTGGGGTTGGTTCTCTAGGGATGGATATTCCTTCAGAGAAAAGGGTGGTGAGGGCGTGGTCCTTGTGTTGTTCTTGGGGAGAAGTAATGTGGAGGTCTGGTGACGATGGGGGGTGTTCTTCCTCAGAAGATTGGGGTTTGGGTTCTGAATCAACAGGTGGTCGTTCTCTGGTAGGTCCAAAGATCCTATCAGCAAGGCTGGGGGGATTTCGTCGAGATATGGTGGCAGTTTAGGTGGTGCTAACCACAGCAGGAGAGCTTAGACCTTTTGTTACACTTGATCCCAGAGGGTCAAGTGTGGACTTGGCAAAGGTCCTAAGACACTGAGACAAGGGGGTATCTTGCCTAGTAGCAAGATCAAGGATTCGTCCTGGTAGGACCAGATGATGGACTTCCCGGTGAGACGGGTGGACCAAGGACAATCCCTTGTGATCGGGATGGGACGTGGGGAAAGCAAAAGCACTCACTCAGGTGTAGAGCGGAGACACACAAAGAGGAAGGTTAGGATTTTATATGCCAAGTAGGTCTAAGCTAAGGAATACAACAGTTATTTGGAGGTTTATATACGAGAACGAAGAGTTGCTGAGTAATTGTATAGAAACTAGAAGAATAAGAAAGAACAACAGCTGACTGATTGTTGAGTCAGCAAGCCAATGGCTAAAAGAGCTTACTTGGTAAGCAAAGAATATTCTGGAAAACAGAAGAAGGATCAAGTACGTGATGAAAGGAACTACGAGCTTAGCATGAGAAGAACTAAGCAAGGAGAGGTAAGTCCAGTAAAAGGAAAAGAGAGTATAGCAATGAATCGTAACAGTTAGGTCATCAGCGATGCAGAATGAGAGAATTTTGGCCATGGTTTCTAGTAGTGTGATTGGTCAATATACCTTTGGTACTGAGTAGTCTGGTCATCGTTTTCTTAGGACGACGGTGTTTGAGGTTTTCCATTGTTGAGGGTACCAGTTGAGTTTGAAGGTTGTGCAGAATATCGGGCCTAAGTGGGGAACAAGGATGTCAGTGTTTTTGGTGAAAACTACATTGCTGATACTGCTGGGTCCTGGGGCCTTGTAGGGGGCAAGTTTGTTTATGGCTCTGGTGATTTGTTCATTCATTATGTTGGTGAAGTGGCATACTGGCTCTGGGTATTTGGTGTTGAAGAGAGTTGGGTCCAGGTCTTGCATGGGTTTGAAGAAGGTTTCGTGTAGGAGGGCACTTTTGTCCTGGTTGTTTTGTTCTGTGGGAGGGTCAGTTGAGGGGTCTCTGCAGAGATTAGGGATGCAGAAGATGAAGTGGTCTGACAGTTTGTGCATTAAGTATTTATGGGTGGTCCAGATGTTCTGGGAGTTTACATCCTTGAGGTACTTATTCCAGTGGTCTAGTTTCGTCTTCTCTAGGTGTTTGGTGAAGGCGTTATGTGCTGTTCTGAGCTCATCATGGATGGGGTGGTTTCTTTGGTGTTGTTTGCTTCTTGCCACTCTTGCAATTGTTTTGAGTTTTTTGTTCTCTTTAGTGAGGTCGTGGGACCACCATCTTTTCACAAAGGGGGAAGGGTTGGATGGTGTTGGTGATTGCTGACGTGAGTTAGTTGAGGTGCAGGTTGGTCTCTTCTGTCATGTGGATCAGGCATGGGCATTGGAGTGCTTTGAGTTGTTGGGTTAGCTTTTCTTCGAATTTCTCCCAGTCTGTCATGTGGAAGTTGTATCTGGGAGAGGAGTCAGTTAGATCGGGGGTAAATGTGCATTCAGTAATTATAGGGAAATGGTCCATATTGACTGGGGTGAGTTCTTCCTTGACTTCACACTGGATGATGGTGTTGAGTAAGGCTTCAGAGCAGAAGACGTTGTCTGGTCGGGTGAGGTTCTTGGTGGCGTTGGCTCGAAGTGTTGGGTGGTGGGGGGAGAGGGCCATTCGGAGATCATAAGTGGTGAGGATGTCCAGTAGGGTTTGGGCTGCTGATATGTTTGTGGAGGTGAAAAGGTGGTGGTTGGAGGGGTCGTCCCAGAGGGGGTGGTGGCAGTTGAAGTCGCCCAGGAGGATGATTCTGCTTATTCGACATTGGGGGTTGTTGTTGATGGGCTGAGTGGTGAGGTGGTGTTCCAAGAAGGTGAGGGTGTCATTATGGTTGCTGTCATTGTATACATTATAGAGGCAGATTGTGTCATTGTTGCTGAAGATGTCGATTGCTGTTATATCTGGGTTTCCTATGGGGATTATGTGCCAGCCATCTTTTGATATCTTTTTGTTTATTAGAATTACTGACTAGGTATGTTTTCCATTTGCTTGATTGTGTGTGGAGGGGTATACTATGTTCCATTTTGGGTTGGCTGTGATGAGGTTTACACAGTTGATGGCTGGTTTCTGGAGGGCCACTAGGTTGAAGTGATCGGGGTCGAGGTTGTGGAGGAGGTGTGGTTGTGTGGTTGCTGACTTGTTGAGGTTTT
>JBBPTJ010000688.1:0-11344 GCA_038094035.1 Pulveroboletus aff. ridleyi
TTCCGACACTCGCACAGGCGACAAGCTCATCGAAATTCAAATTGCTGGCACACCTGGCTGGACTGCACCCACCCCGCTCGCGTGGTCAAATGAGGGTCAGCGACTCTTTTGCACAGTTCTCAACAGAAGTATCAGGTCTTTTGACGTTTCCACTGGGTCTCTACTTGCGGAATCATCCATTTTCCAAAAAGACGTCCCCTCCATTGCTCTCGCCGCCAATGGGAAATTTCTCGTTACATTCATGGGCCGTTTAATCCTCTTTCTGGATACATCAACGCTGACTCAGATCGGTTCTCCAATTGAAGACAGCGAGGGAATACGATCAATCGCTGTATCCCCAAACAGCAACTTTGTTGCGGTTGGACGGCGCGATGGGAAAGTTGTCATTCGCGATCTCAGCAAGATTCTTCCTGACTCCTACGGTCCCTTCCACGCAAGTATTTGTGCTGTCTGTCGCTGTCTCCCATTCTAACACACTATGTAGGCATCTTCTCCCGATGAATCACAACAAGACACTGAAAAATCTGTATCAGGCGACCCTGAGGAGCGATCGCCCAACACAGATCCGGTAAGAGCTTCCCGTTCTTCCACCAAAAGATTTACGTTCACACTGACACCCGCATGACAGGAAGACTCTGGGAAATCCAATCCACTCGAGCCTGGGGCACACATCGAAGATGACGAAGTCGACCTTTTCAATGTAACACTTTCTATTCTCTCCCTCGCACTGGTTCTTACGGTAGCATAGGTTGGGGTGCCTGCTGGGCAAGCATTCAATTTCGAAGAGGTCAGCAATCGATTCGACGCGTTCTTTGCACGCTGACGGTACTCATAGCCACTATTTCCAATCTCTTCTCGCAATCCTCACGAGGACAGTCAACCACTGCCAAGTACCTCCGCAGCAGGACCACGCGCCAGGGAAAACATCGAGTCGGCCCAGCGCGGTTGGACGTTCAAGAGGTGGCTGTGGAACACGGGTAGCAAGGACAGCACCTCACACACGCATGGCCGGAATACTGGAAAGTCACGTCAACGTGCCGGTCGATCGCCCTCCTCCTCGCCGATCAGAATGGAACCCATGAGTAGGAGGCCATGGACGATGGCTGCCGGTCAGCGCCGAGCGGTGCGTGTTCCTTGACACGAACAGGAAGGGATGTAATCCGTTAACTTACCCACTCAGCGAGCGGTTGCAATGCCTGTCAGAATAAAACAAGTACGTTCCTTCTTTGGTTTGTACGCACGAACTCATCACACTTTACAGAAGAAACCGCCTCGCAAGGCTGCCATTGCCAAGCATCCGAATGAAGGTACCTCTCGTAGTGGGCAGCATAGTGAGCCTGCAACAGAAGTAAACCAGGTGTGTTCTAGTGATGGCAAGCCTCGTCGCAACAACTCACGTCCACCTAGACGCGACAGGCACATGATTCGTCCCAACCGGAATACACTGGGGTTCATCTGACGGTGCGGGTCACTTTCCTTCTGCACGTACTTAAATTCACACCGGATCCATGCCAGGAAGGAACAGATCATTTCAACATCGTGATCACATGTCCCACCTGGCTGTTGTGTTTTCGTTCGCGTGCACATGATGAGAGAGATGGATCCAGGTGATTCCATGAGTCACGCATACCATGAGATGTATACAGATCTGGTTCTACTCAGTTCGTGTAAGTAATCAAGTACATCGTGTGGGGGTTGATGTCCTGGAATGAACGATAGGTGCTCATACTATGCCTCCATGTGCGGGGAATCACCACCCCACGCACTCGATTGATTATACCCGGCGTGCACCATCCCCGACTGGAACCACCTCCGAGTCACTAGTGCTACTCTCCACAGGATTCTCTGGGATAGCATCCGCAAATGCAATTGCAGATACAGAGGGTTCGTTGCCTCGGGACACAGGCTGGGAGATTCAGATGATGCCACATCCGGTGTCCGTCCCTTGCCACCGCCTCTGTCAGTCACGGTCATACAATGCCCATGTGCTGATGATGAAATGAGGCATGGCGACATACAAAAACGTTTCGCTAATAGGACATCCGTAAACCAACTAAGGGGAGATGTCGGCCTGCGGCGAGTCCCGTGGTTACGGAGCAGCTCAAGGACGGGAGGACACAGTTGCATGGAGCGGTTCCAACATACTAAAAATAAAATAAAATAACAGGCGAACGCAAACACAGGATAAAGGCGAGTCCAAGTCTCTTCGTTTCGATGCTTTGTTGTTGACGACGATCTCTCTTCTCGCAGCGCAGTCCCTGGCCCCGGTTCGATACTATATCCACATTTCCACTGCATTAATTTCATCTTATCAATCAGCAGTTGTTCAAGGAGGACGTGTGAATTCGTGGTATCACCGCTCACATACTCGAAGTTATATGGTCCCAATCCAAACTGTCATCACTTCCCTTCATTTTCGTGTTCTTTGCGCGCCCATGGCTACTAAAAGCCACTGTTCCCGACCCCTTTTTCCCATGCTCGCGAGGATAGTGCACCGCTGCTACTAAGCCACAGTAGGAGCGCGAAATCTTAACACTTGTCCAGTCAGTAGTGTGGTTTGAGGCTCGAACGATTAGAACACGTGCAGTAAGGATGGCACCACACGTGTGGCCGAATTACCTGAAAGTCACACCAACCTGCTGGCGACTAATCGCCTTCACACTCGGCTAAGTAGAACCTAACGAGATGGTTGTTGGTCAATCCCGAAAATTGTGTTCATTGATGGAGATGGACAAACGGGAAGAGGTATGACGTATCAACCTGCCCTCTCGACGCAGTCGCGATGCCCAGTCCCACCATTGCGGGAGTGTTTGGGTTGCTTATACGGTAGTGGGATATTGACCAGGGCTGAAACTGTCAAATAAAAAGGTCAAGCTCGAGTTCCAGGCTGATCGCGACGATTTTCGTGTCTTGTTAACAAGGATATGATGCCTTTCACAACGGAGCATGCATAAGCCAGCACGCGAAGTCTGTGGGGTAGGTTAAAATGCGGTTGAGAGGTGCGGGGAAGCGTAGTTGGCTTCGTTCCCCCCTAGACTAGTCATCCAGCTATGGAGCCCAAGTCCTTTATGCCGCAGAGTGGTCTCTCATCATTCTCACAGCCCGACGTCGAAATTCCTATACACTCTGTCATAAGTGTGATAGTTTGCCGGATGTCCGCACTGAGCCGTGTTCCGTATACAGCATGGCGCAAACTCGTCTATCGGGGTTGAACACCTCACCGTGAGCCGAGTCTTGCAGCCAGGACATGGCGAATGCTTGCAAGGGGGACCATCCTAGGAAACGAGAATGAGTGTCATTGTTGATCACTGGCTGCTTGCTCACCGCATCGAGGTCATAACCAGAATCCGAACAAGGATAAGCGCCAAAGCCACGAGGGACTCGCATGAAGAGTCTATATTGACAACAAGGGAACGTGTTCGCAGGACGACTTGACCACGCACCACAACTGGACCAAAACACCCCGCTCCTCGACATTTCGACGTTGATATTTCGTGCCTTTCAATATGCCGACAAGTGCTGGTGCGTAGCGGTTCTGGGGAATGATCGAGCAATGTTAACACTTCAGCAAGACGAAACCGTAGTACTTGACATGGGTCATTCTGACTGGGTGTACGCAGTCGCCTTCCAGCCCGATGGGAAGCACCTGGTGGGTGGAGGAAAGAGCGGAATTCGACGATGGCACATCGAAGATGGTCAAGAAGTTGGAAAACGAGAGGGAATAGAAGTGTTCGCTGTTGCTGTGTCGAAGGAGTGGATCGCGTGCGGAATTCTGGATGGAGGCGCGACTGTTTGGGATGCAGAGCTGCATAAAGAGGTCGCCCATGTGGAGGACACAAATTATGTGTGCGGAATTGACATTAGCCCAGATTCGACCAGACTTGCCACAGGGAACTCCGCAAAGCAAGCGAGCATTTGGGACATCGCTACAGGGGAAAGACTCACTGGTCCACTCAAACATAACAGTTACTATGTCGAAGGGGTCAGGTTCTCCCCGGATGGGAATCGGATTGCCACTACTTCATATACCGACAACATCCGCATTTTCGACAGTCGCACAGGCGACAAGCTCATCGAAATTCCAATTGCTGGCATACCTAACTGGAATGATCCCACCCCGCTCGCATGGTCGAATGATGGTCAGCGAATCTTTTGCACAGTTCGCTATGACAAGGAAATCAAATCGTTTGATGTCTCCACTGGGTCTCCACTTGTGGAATCATCCATTTTCCAAGGCACGGTCCCCTCCATTGCTCTCGCTGCCAATGAGAAATTTGTCGCTGCATTCATGGCACATTCAATCTTCTTCCTAGATACATTAACACTAGCTCAGATTGATTCTCCAATTGAAGACAGTGAAGGAATACGATCAATCGCTGTCTCCCCAGACAGCAGCTTTGTTGCGGTTGGACGGCGCGATGGGAAAGTTGTTATTCGCGATCTCAGCAAGGTTCTTCCCGACTCCTACGGTCCATTCAATGCAAGTATTTGCGCCATCTGTCGCTGTCTCCCATTCTCACACACCATGTAGGTATCTCCTCGCAAGGAAGCACAAGACACCGAAATGTCTGCATCAGGCGACCCCAAGGAGCAATCGCCCAACACAAATCTAGTAAGAGTTTCCCATTCTGCCCCCAAAAGAATTGCGCCAACTGTGACATGCGCATGACAGGAGGATCCTGGGGCACACGTCGAAGATGACGAAGTCGACCTTCTCAACGTAATACTTTTCTATTCTCTCCCTCACACTGGTTCTTACAGTAGCATAGGTCGAGGTGCCTGCTGGGCAAGCATTCAATTTCGACGAGGTCAGCAATCAACCCACACGTCCTTCGCACGCTGATGATACTTGTAGCCACTATTTCCAATCTCTTCTCCCAATCCTCATGAGGACAGTCAACCACTGCCAAGTACCTCTGCGGCAGGGCCACGCGCGAGGGAAAACACCGAGTCAGCCCAGCGCGGTTGGATGTTCAAAAAGTGGCTGTGGAATGCGAATAGCAAGGACAACACCTCGCACCCCCATGGCCGGAATACTGGAAAGTCACGCCAACGTGCCGATCGATCGCCCTCCCCCTCGCCGGTCAGAATGGAACCCATCAGTAGGAGGCCATGGACGATGGCTGCCGGTCAGCGCCGAGCGGTGCGTGTTCCTTGACACGAACAGGAAGGGATGTAATCCGTTAACTTACCCACTCAGCGAGCGGTTGCAATGCCTGTGAGAAAAAAAGAAGTATATTCATTCTTTGGTTTGTACGCACAAGCTCATCACACTTTACAGAAGAAACCGCCTCGCGAGGCTGCTGTCGCCAAACGTCCGAATGAAGGTACCTCTCGTAGTGGGCAACACAGTGCACCTGCGACAGAGGAAAACCAGGTGTGTTCTAGTGATGGCAAGCCTTGTCGCGACTCACATCCACCTAGACGCGACAAGTGCATGATTCGTCTCAGTCGGAATCTGCTGGGGTCCATCTGACGGTGCGGCTTACTTTCCTTTCGGCCGCATTGTTAAATTCACACCGGATCCATGCCAGGAAGGAACAGATTATTTCACCCTCGCAATTACGTGTCCTACCTGGTTGTTGTGTTTTCGTTCGCGTGCACATGATGAGAGAGAAGGATCCAGGTGATTCAGTGAGTCACGCATACCATGAGACGTATATATGTAGATCTGGTTCTAGTAAGTAATCAAGTACATCGTGTTAGGGGTTGATGTCCTGGAGTGAACGATAGGCAGAAGTGGTGCTCATACTATGCCTCCATGTACGGGGAATCACCACCTTGCGGTAGCCCACGCACTTGATTGATCATCGATCATACCCGGTGTGCACCATCCCCGACTGGAACCACCTCCGAGTCGCTAGTTCGTTGCCTCGGGACACAGGCTGGGAGATTCAGATGATGCCATTGTAGGCAGTGTAGAGTTTGGAGCTCTACATCCGGTGTCCGTCCCTTGCCACCGCCTCCGTCGGTCCCGGTCACGGTCATACAATGCCCATGTTCTGATAAAATATGGCATGACAACATAACCAAGCGTATCACTGATCAGGTACAGGACATCTATAAACCAACGAGGGGAGGTTTCACTGCAGATATGATGTCGGCCTGCGGCGGGTCCCGTGATGACGGAGCAGCTCAAGGACGGGAGGACACAGTTGCGTGGAGTAACCTGGATACGATTATATATGATATACACTAGCACATACCGCCCGGGACACTGAACCATACAGATGGTATCTTTGCCGTTTGGCACAGCCGGCAGGTCCATCATGCAGCGCACACACGCACGATCGTCCTTGAATACGCCCTCGACATCAAAGCCCCATCACCCTCGCAACCGTGGCCCTTGACCCCCGACGCGCATCGCCTACTCGTCCGAGCTGACATCCGCAAACACAATCCCAGACAGACCCGCGTCAACGCGCGACACCGGTTGCGAGACCACCCCAAAGCCCGAATCGACCCCTTGCCATCGCCCCCGACGGTCACGATCGTACAACGCCCGGGTGCCGATGATGAATCGAGGCAGGGTGACGTACATCAGTGTCGTACTGACCATGAGGAGGGCGTCCATCGAAACCGCCGAGATGGCGAACACGACCTGGATGGGATACAGCATGTTCACGACTAGCGCGCTAGCGTGGGAGAAGGGGCTTTAAAAAGGCGGAGGACAGACGAAAAGGAACACGGACAAGGTGAAATAGAGGACGCCTTCCCTCACGAATAACGACATGTACCGATTGATCTGCCAGTGCTTTGCCACTCGGTACATCGCGACGGCTTGTTTGACAGTGGGAATAATACCGAGGATGACCAACGCAATGCCAAGAACAACTCGGGGAATGGCCCTGTACACGAGCAAGGGCCCTGTCGTATAGGCATGACAATATGTCGACGCGGCGGTATGCTTGAGGACCACTAGGGAAAAATGGCACCATCAGAGTGAGATCGCACACAAGCGTTTCAGCCTGGAACGTACCAAACAAGGTCTTGTTAGGAATGTAATCAATGACATCCAACACAAAAGAAACAATCAATTGCGCCAAATAAAAGAAGAGGAGAAAACCGAGGATTATTTTCGATCGATTCCACATGGCATAAACACGTAGAACCATCAGCACTGTGACTGAAATCAGCACAAGAACACTGGTCAAAGGGCGATAGCTCACAATCAGCAATAGTGAAGAACAAAAAAAATCCCCAATTAGACATCATGATCAGTGCAGTACCTTTGAAATAGCATGATGTCCCATCGAGGGTTCATAGAGGGCAAGACTCACACCTGTTCGATTGTTAACGTTGCAGCATCGCCTGTGAAGATGAGGTACCTACACCTATCCATGATCATTAGTGGTGGATGACCAGTAGAGCAAGCAGAAACGGACTTTGGTCGGCCCAGGCAGAAGATCACTACCAGCTGCGATTTTACCATTTGGTCAGTCTGACTGATCACGATGGATCTTGAACATACCAATGGCATCTGCGCTTGAGAATGAGTTCAACGTTAGCCGTGTCAGATATACGTTGGGGAAGACCTACACAATACACGCAATACTAACATAACGAACCTATCCGAATGATCAATTCGAAAGATGCACAACAGTCAGGCCATAGACGTACAATGACAAAGAGCGTGGATACCCAAGTCCAGTGTTTACACTGTGATGTGTCAGGGGTGGACAGATGGACTGAAGAGCATCTCGTTCGTACCCAAATGTAGTCTACCTGCATATAATCAGTCATGACGAGACAAGAGGTAGGAAACGAAACACCTCTTTTCTAAAGGTGAGGGCTGTTCCGACACAATAGCAACCGCCAGTTCAAAGCGAGACGGTCGCACGCACCATAATCGTATACAACAAGCGCAATTTCCACGACTGTGTTCATATAAAAACAATGACGACACGGTCATTTGAACGATCATACCCAGCGCATGGTGATTTATCGGGTTAAAATCCAAATACTGCATCGAGCTGGAGGACACTCCGTGCAAGTGAGAATGACGAGCAGCGACACGCCTGACGGACAGGTAAACGGTCAAAGGAGAATGGAGTGGTGGAGGGCTGGGGACTGGTGGTCAAGTGTGGCGCCCGATGTAGCCACTGTGTGCCCAGCGACATTGTTGAGTATTATGAGGGACGAAGACCTGGGCGGTGCGTGATGGATTAGTTAGATGGTTGGGCACTATACCAAGGTTGGTGGAACTGCTGCGACTATCTGTAGAGGGCGGTCCGTGTCACCATGAGGGAAACAACGAGACCCTTGATCGCATCACCGCCCACGGAATAGGGCCTGTGTCCAGGCACGTTGTCTTCGCACGATCCATGGCGCGTTTGAAAGGCCGGACACCGATGTCCCCACCTATTTCATTCCCCGCGGCAGATGCCCAAGGTTACAGAGGCACGGTTTGGTCGACAGAGCACGGGTGGTGGCGAACACGCGTTGACGTTATTTTCGGTGCGCGTACTTGGCTTATACGTCTATGTCTATAAATTCTGTGGTTCGGCGTCGTCGAAGTCCAGGAGGCGGGTGGCCGAAGCGGAGTCTAAACTCACGCTCGACCCCGTCCAACTATCCCATCGCCAGTCACGAACACGATATCAATTGTTCTAGCCTGGTGTACAACGCATGGATACACGTATAGGTCACACGAGCAAAAGAAAAGAAAAAGCGTCCCGATCAATCCACATTTTTAAAACTTGTATTTGGCGACGGTCTCCCAGAAGCCCATCCCCTGCTGCTTGGCCACCTCGAGTTCGAGTGCGCTGGGCTGGCGGCTTCCGTCGGGCCCGGCGAACGTGCCTGCGCCCCAGGGCGATCCTGCAGAGAGGGTGAGCCTGTGATCGTAGCAGGTCGGAGGGACGTACCACCGTGGACCTCGTTCAGGTTGGCGAATTGGGGGAACGTACGGCCGTAGCCGAGCGGGACGTAGATGATGCCGTGGTGGGTGAGCGTCGAGAGCGCGTTGAGGACGGTCACTTCTTGTCCACCGCCAGGCGTACCCGTCGAGACGAACACACCCGCAAACTTGCCGACCAAACCACCGCTGGCCCACAACCCACCGGTCGTGTCCCAAAAGGCCTACGTCGGGCCGGGTGAGATCAGCCACAGAGACGCGTCGGGGGACGTACCTTCCACTGTGCGGGGAAGTTACCGAACCGGGTGGGGATACCGAACATGTAGGCGTCAAAGTTGGTCAGCTGTTCGGTGGTGATGACGGGGTAGTTGGGTTTCGGGGGGGCGTGCATCTTGGCGAGGACCTCTTCGGGGAGGGTCTCTGGGATTCTGTGGATGGGGGATCGGACGCGTCCGTCGGTCGATGGCAGGGAGGGACGTACTGGTAGATGGTGGCAGAGCCGCCAGCGGCTGAGATACCCGCCTTGACGGATTCGGCCACTAGAACACGATCAACGACGGACGCGGACGGGTACGACGACACTCACTCTTGGCGATATGGCCGTACATGGAGTAGATGATGATGGCAACCCTTGGCGAAGACATGGTCGATGAAGATGGGGGATAGACGATAACGGGGGGGCCTATTTGTACTTTTTCGCGGGATGGCGCTGCGGTGACACGCTCATTTGGCCGGGTGTGATCACGATCGCGCTCAGTATGACCAAACACGCTCCAGCGGTGCTCACGCATGCCCACGGATACCCACGCTGCGACATCAAGGGTCGATCCAGCCAACCCACCCCGTCGTCAACCTGCCACATCAGATACTCGTAGCCGCTTCCCGATCACTCGCTACCACCGGCCGCCCGGATTAGGACGGACGTGGTGTCCGGCGTGGGACGGAAAAGATCATCCCGGCGCCGTCGAACGTCCTCCAGGTGCGTCGTGTGTCAGAGAGGGAAGACGCAGCCTAACGCAGCCCGTCACGTCGCCATTTAGTCAGCGTGCTTGTCAGCCATCACCCATTCCAAGGGGGAAGGTCCCTCATTCGAATACCCGATCACGCCACCCTTGCTGACTGGTTATCGCCCGAATCCAAAGGGTAACTAGGAACAGCCCAGACGCTACTTGCAGGCGGGTCAGTCCGGGCGCCCGGTGGGAACCCATCTCAGCTGATCAGACTTCTTCTTCTTCTTCTTCTAGCCAAATCGATAACAGTCTTACTCATTTTGACATCTCTGCTACGCGTTCACTGTACAAAGTTATTTTTAGAACTGGACGTGTCCTGGCATGGTTCGCTTAACGGCTTGATTGCCTTAGCGTTCCGATGTCTGAGCCGAAGGGAACTGGTGCTTGGAGACGACGCCCCAGAACTGACGGCCCTGGGTACGAGCGAGCTCGAGTTCGAGATCGGACGGATGGCGAGATCCATCCGCACCGGCAAACGTCCCCGCGCCCCAAGGTGAACCTAGCATGCCCGTCAGCGCGTCCTCTGCAGCGAACGCGTACACCTACCACCGCGGACTTGGTCGAGTCTGCCTAGGATATCGAACACGCCGTTGTAGCCGAGTGGCACAAAGACGATGCCGTGGTGGGAGAGCGTGGAGAGCGCGCTGATCACCGTCGTCTCTTGACCGCCACCAGGCGTGCCTGTCGAGACGAACACGCTCGCAAACTTGCCTGCCAAGGCACCCTGCATCCAGAGCTTGCCGGTCGCATCCCAAAACGTCTAGAGACGAGGGTGAGCTCCCCAGACGGAACGACGCGACGGATCAGCACACGGACCTTCCACTGAGCGGGGAAGTTGCCAAAACGGGTAGGGATACCGAATATGTACGCGTCGAAATCGGGGAGCTGCGCAGGCGTGATGATGGGGTACTCTGGTTTAGGGGGTGCATGCATTTTGGCGAGCACCTCGCTTGAGAGCGTCTCTGTGATCCTACCACGATTGAGTCTGTGTTCGGATCGGAGGTAGGCTAGACACACTGATAAATGGTGGCAGCCCCGCCCGCTGCTGCGATGCCTGCCTTGACAGACTCGGCGACTAAAGGATGCGCGTCAGGGGTGAGTGCACTCGAAACAAAGGACCCTCACGCTTGGCGATGTGGCCGTACATCGAGTAGACTATGATGGCTACGTTGGGGGAAGACATGGTGTGCTGAGAAGAGGCGTCGCTCGATGTGACCTTATAGTCCAATAGCAGCCCCTATGCTTTGAAACCCTTAGGGGTCAGTGCGTCACTGGGGTTTCTTGCTCGCCTAGGCCTGGCCATCGACGAGCATCAAATGTTCAGTAGGAGAAAAAGGACTCGCTTGAGCACTTGCCAACGACAACCATGGCGTAAACGGTCCCGGTTAGACCTTTCGGTTCCCCCACATCCAACACTGCCACTTCAACGTCCTAGAGCCCCGCCCATGTCTCGGACACAGCGTCTGTGATCGTCCCT